>JAQIXJ010001776.1:0-18727 GCA_034700185.1 Phthiracarus laevigatus | reverse complement strand
TATAGAAAACGAAATATTGAAATGGTTAGCGAGCGAACGGAGTGAGCGAGCGACCATATACAGACTAAAATTTAATTATCAAAGTCAGATATTATGACCGTTTCGAGCTTGTTTATCATTAACTTCGACCAATTAACAATTTTCTTAACTTTAACTTTAACCGATTAAAAAAATTTAACTCGAGCAAGTTTTATGGTATTTTTTAAATGATTTTTCATTTAAGATACTTAACTCTGAATCACATTCATCATCAAAAAGTATAAAATCAATATTTTTTTATTAAGAAATAATTTTAAAGTGAAGATTAATGAATTTTTTAGTTTGGAATAACAATCTCACTCTCTTTAAATGTTAGACTAAAATGTGAAAATTAATAACTGCATACATATTTCACTCATGTATATGCAATACTTGAACACAATGAGTTTACACGATATATAATTTTATTGTGAATAATAATTTATAAGCAAAATTCAATAAAATATATCTGATTTCGAGTTAACCGGTTAACTCGAAATTTTTTCTTGATCCGTGGAGTTAATAAAGTTCTTAACTTTAACTTTAACTCACATCAAAATGTTTGACTTTAACTCTTAACTTTAACCGGTTAACCTGTTAAGCCAAAAGTTAACTGGTTAATATGTGCATCTCTAATAAATAGATGAGTGAACAGTATAGTTACGTAATATAAAACTGGTCACATACAAATCGAACAACAGACAGACATTCGCAAATACTTTTTAATCAAAAAATTGAGCTAAAATTTGGAAATATTTTTATTAATATAAAAAATGAAAAAATCACTTAATTAGTATAAACGTGTACGCAGACAGATGGACTGCCGGACAGATTGACACCCCAATTGTGAGCTAAAAATGCTTTAAAATATAATTTTGTCTTAGTTAATAATTAATTTTTTACAGCTACGTTTTGATTCAGCAACGATTGTTCACTGGAAGCCGCATAATGCGGTATATTTCCGGAAACAACTTTCCAACAATATCTGCGCGAATTGAACTGCGCTTCGATAAAGCCTAGATTATACGTGATTAACTCGATGTACTTATCGCGATCACTATCCATCAAATATTTCACATTCATTTCGTAGTCGTAGATAAGTTTGTTAACTATTCGGCAAATTTTGGCCATTGCTTCCAATCGATCGAGTTTCGGATACATTCTCTGTATAATACTGACAGCGTTTAAATAATTTCCTTCGTCGGAACGAATCTCTTTGTCAAACGATAGCACGTCGTTCATCATACGATTAAAAACCGCTATTATGGTAACCCATGGATCGAATGGCGGCAAAATAGTCCATTCGTTTGCGATAAACGCTTTGGTCGATTGTGTGCCCACATTGTATGGCAAACAATTGAGGTATTCGTCCATCGATATGACACGCTTTTCACGTTTTAGAGCACTCTCTTTTAGCGTATAATCGAACTGAATGTCTGCACCCGAATATAGATTTTGAAATACAGTTTCGCCTAAAATAGGCAAAAGTCTACCAGAAATGTGGTGCAATATCGTCAGCACTGTATTGGCTTCATTGAAATATTTCGTAACTTTAGACGGGTAACGCGAATCAGTTTTATCAAACATCTCCAGTTTCTCATGCCTGTGCGCTATTTTGAATTTTTCGCACAAATTTTGATTAAACTCGGTTAAGGATGGGTCTATTAATTTATCAGTCAGATCGTCATAGAGAAACCCGTGAATAAGCCATTCGTGATAACAATCCAAATGTTCGCTGCTCTTAGAGGAAGTTAACGCTGCCATCAAATCGGTTCGGATATTAATTATTTTGTTGAAATATTCCGATCCAGGTTTTGCAACATTAAATCTCGTTAGCAGTTCGATTCCTCTATATTTTGTTTGCTCATAATGCTGACAGAGGCCAGGGGTGAAATGTTCTGGAATATATACTAAAAGTTGTTTATCGCAGTCTATGCCATATTTAGCCACGGAATAATCACTGGTCATTGCGGCTTTCGTGCCCGATTGTTGCTGTTGATAGACCCGATTTAAGTCTATTCTTTCTAAATAAATTTTAAATATTTTAAAAATCATATTTCTAATTTTTTAAAATAAGCTTACTGTTACTTTACCAGTTGAATATTTTTTATCCGAAATAAGTCTAAATAAATTTTTCGGTGAGATTAATGTTTCTACTTTATTTAAAAAATTCATTTTTAGATTTGAATGTATTTAGTTACCATAATGTTAATAATGGAAATTCCAAATTCTATCTTATTATTATATATAAACATGTTTAATCGGAAAATTCACAGTTCCGTGCGTAAAAAATATGCACACGCAAGTAGTATGGGTCATATCCTCCCCAAAGAAAAAATTAAATAAGGCTATTTGGGTCAAATAGTCCAAAACAAACCTGATTGGGTCAGTTAGTCCCAGATTCTGAAAAAAATTCACTGTTGAGCACACTAAGGAACTTCCCCTTAGGCCATGCCAGTGCCCTCTTATTACCCCGTAAGGTATCGGCGAGGAGTTAGTTCCGCTATCAAATTAAATTAACTTTTTTTGTTTTTATTTTTATTTTTTATTAAGAAAACAAGAAAAATACAAAGGAATTTATTAAAACTTTATTTATAAATCAGTATTATTAGCATTATTAATAATAATATCAACGGGCGCAGCATCGTTCTGATTCGGTTGTTCGCCAATGTTTGCGGGAGCAGAGTCGCTTTGACCATTCTGCGTAACAATGTTTGTCTGAGGCCCTGCGACTCGTCTTGCACGACGTCCGTATGGGGCAAAACGCAAAAGTCCTCCCAAAAACTCTGAAATAAAGCTACATAAATATAAAATAAATAATTAAAAAAATTACGACTTACGATGAACTCCTATATTTCGTTGCAAAACAACGTTCCTCAAAGAGTTAGCAGAGCCAGCAAGAGCATCATATCTTCCTGCCATACTATCGTTTTCAGCATTAAGTTGATCAATAGTAGTCTGCTGAGCTTCGATTTTTTCTTCTAACTCTTGAATATCCTCCAAAGCAGAATCCATATCTTCAAGAGCGTCTGTTGCGTCCATTCTGGCCAAATCTCGTTGCAAACGCAAAACGCTGTTATCCCTATCGAGTTGTTGAGCGTTTTCTAACCGATCATGGGAAACTTTGTTTGCTGTTTGAAGATCCGTAATAGTATTTAATAATAAAATAAGGAATGATGAGAAGCAATCCTCTGTAGAATGATTTTCCATATTGATTTCTTCGAAGCCACAACCATTCGAACATTTCATTGGAATAAAGCTACATGTTACCAGGTGCGAATCGTATGAAGCAGCTGTTGGTTGATGAGAACATCCATAAATTTTGTTTTTGCGGTGCATTTTTGCTGTTATAATTTCAATTTCCAATTGAACGTTAAAATTGAAGACGTAATTTTTAATCTGCACATTGGACATAACTTTTTTCCGGCTACCATATGTTTAGCACAATTAAAACAAAGGTTATCCTTGCATGGCGATAATTCCTGAGGCATCAAATAAACCTCCAGACAAACGCAGCATTTGTGATTCTCGTTGATGTTCACAAACTTTTCTTCAGAGTAATCCATTTTATAAGACATACTAAATAAAAATAACATTGAAAAAACATGATAAAATAAATAATTTTAGAACTAACATTAGGCAAACGTTGAACATATAAAATAAAATTTTTAACTTTTAGACTTTGCTGAACGAAAGTAAAAACTCGAATAATATTTTTCCAAACTTAGCCCAGTATTTATACTTTTAAAAAAGAACATCTGGTGAACCCCTGCGTTAAGTTGTTAGCACTGTTCATACTGAGAGAACATTCTAGAAGCTTAACTAACTGGTGAACACCTGCTTTAAGTATATTCCACAGCTTTAGGGCTTGAGTGGTTTTCTCAGAAATAGATTAGATAGAGTTAGCACTGTTTATGCCAAGATTAGTTTTCTCAGAAATAGATTAATAAGTGTTATATGCTGGGGTGAAGTACATCTAACATGGTGGGGGCGAAGCCTCAAAATAAAAAATACTTATTACGCAAAGGGCGAAGCCCCGAGTGTAAATTAGTAGATTAGTGGGGGGTTTGGGGGCGCAGCCCCCCATGGGGGGTGCAGGGGACGATCCCCCCGTTTCATTGCGCGTGAAAAACTGAAAATTTTACCCCTCTTTTTCCCCCATTTTAGGTGAAAGTAGTAAAGGTTTTTATGGTTTTTTCGACAAAAATCTATTTTTTAGAGTTTAGTTCGGTTTATGATGATAGCAATGTTTATGCTGAGTGTGGTTTTCTTAGATATAGATAACTTAGAGTTAGAACTGTTTATGCTGATAACACTGTTTATGCTGAGAGTGGTTTTCTAAGAAATAGATAACTTAGAGTTAGCACTGTTTATGCTGAGAGTGGTTTTCTAAGAAATAAATAACTTAGAGTTAGCACTGTTTATGCTGATAGCACTGTTTATGATGAGAGTGGTTTTCTAAGAAATAGATAACTTAGTTAGCACTGTTAATGCTGAGAGAACATTCTCGAAGCTTAATCATCTGGTGAACACCTGCGATAAGTCCTTAGCACTGTTTATGCTGAAAGCACTGTTTATGCTGAGGCCAGTCCCTATATAAAGCCATTGAATGAGATGTGAGGTCTCATTTGTTAGCAAGTTTCGAACAGTAAACAACTAAACTCTGTTTAAATTTCAAGTTTATTTATCAAACTAAATATTTTATCCAAAGTAATATATTAAACTTATACTTACAATTATGCATTTATTGATTATTTTGTGTTCTATTTTATTTCTGTATTAGATGCCTGGTTATTCCACTACTCTTTTCATGGATCAAAACGAAAACCATTTATATCCTATATGTTTGGAAGTGTTAATGGCGCCGCAGGTTCTGAATTGTGGCCATAACCTCTGTTGGGATTGTCATCAAAATGAATCTGCATATGTCTGATGACTGCATAATATCGTATCGTCAACTGTTGGAAAACTCAAGAGCTGACACCCAATTAGAGGCAAGTATAGCCGAACAGCGTAGGAAAGAAGCTGAAGATATGGCACAAGATCGAGACATCGCACTGCTAAACGCAACTTTACTCGAAGGGGAAAAGGCAACAATGAAGCGTCAACGCGACACTGCAGTTTTGTATTGTCATTATTAAATCGATTCATGAACGCTTGTGTTTATCGTGTCCCACATATGAACTTACTTGAAGTTAATTTAAACAACGCACAATTAGACATAACAGATCTATTACAAGTAATTCGTGCTATTAACATGTTATTAATTATCAAGAAGAACCTAGTATGAGAAAGGATTACGTGCAAATACAGCTGCCCGAGCATTTTTAGATAATTATTTACCAGTTACTACATCACCTAATGGCGACTGCTTTTATAATGCAGTGTCTATATGTTTATTTGGTCGCGATAGATACTCACCAACATTTAGATTAGCAACAGTGGCAATGCTGTTTAAATATCGAACTCAATATTCCGAAATGGGATGAAGAACCAGCTATTATATAGATGATGCTTTGTGTGGCGCTGGTACAAGTCACGATTTATTAGGACTGGCAACTAACTTACGGTCATGCTGTGACGGATGAATATCATTGGGCAAACAGTCTATCAAACGCTGGTACATCATTAGCAATTGGTCGCCCAATTTATATTTACTTTATCTTTCGAGATTCTCAAAACCGTTAGCTGTGGAAATCAAATAAATTAACATCTGAACAACTTAATCAGCTTGTATATAATGGTGGTATAATAGTTCTTGGTTCTGAATCTATGTGAGAAAATAGAAGGCCTATCCGAGTCTTGCTACATAACCGACATTACACAGCACTTTACCCTTTCTGCGAAACACCATTTGAATTTTGGCCATCAAAAACTTCGGAAATTGGACCAATAAGGCGACAAAATCAATAAATTGGCAATTTAACTACTAAATTATACGTAATAAATTGAGTAAAACTGGTGCTGGGAGTGTTTAAATGAGCATAGTCCGAGTTTCTACTCACAAAAAATCAAATAAAAAATAAAAAATTAAAATTCAAAAATATTGTGTCGTATATATGTTTGTCCCAATCAAAATAATGTGTCTTAAATAGTTGTTTGTCCTTGTCATGAGAATCAAGTCAAGCCCACCTCTACGTGGTGATTCTTGGTTGATACTAACAGTCCTCTGCAAATTCACACAAATTCTTACTTTAACCAAGCTTAATGAACATTTTACATTTAATATCTCAAGAAGTAGTAGTGGGAGGGGAGTGAATGTGGCATTATTGGATAGGGTTTATCAATACCTTTCCAATGATACCCAACTTAATGATACCCCGGTGGTCCCGGTATCCTTAAAATTTACGAAAAACCGTGAAATCGAATTTTCGGTTTTACGGCTGAACCCCGTATCTCCGACGCTTAAGAGCAACATATTCGAACTCTTCATGTCCTGCAGAACCCAAATATATAAAAAAAAATCCAGATTCGAGCGCCCCCTGTTCTTAAGTTTTGATAGATAAACCTACAATAGTTTTGGGACATTGACAAACCCTATCACTAATGATGTCAAACCGAACGGCACTATATTTTTAAACTTTTCCCACGTCTACTTTTAACAAGCATTACGTATTTATCCATCAATTAACATATAACATAACTCTACTTTTTTGCGACATTCAAATAGATATATTTAATTAGTATTGAATTTAATTTAATAGCCCGGACATAGAATATTCATATATACTCGATTATACTTAATCTGTTACAACATTGCGCACAAAAATGTAGGCGAAAATTCATTGATAAAAATCTAATTTTTGTTTACCCACACGTAAATAATAATAACAATCACTTAAAATCATTTTCGCGGAATCAATCATAAAAACGCCGCTAAACACATGCTCTCAAAACTTTTCACTATTATTTCGTTGAATTTTTTTTGCAGGTGTTTCTAACAATAATATAGTGCGTCTATGCTTACAGTAAACGCGATAACTTGCGTAACTGTGAATTCTGAACAGAAGCGCAGAAGCGGTTTGCGTTCACTCAATTATTATTAAACAATTCAAGGTTGTCTCCAATAGAGACTAAACAATTTCATAATCAAAAAAAAAAATCCGCGTACGCTTTCAGATCAACTAACGCATGACTCACTGTATACGACGAAACATAAAACCAACGCTAAAACAACGCCTTTATTTAGAGAAAATGGGAATTTGTTTAGTCTGACCGCAAACCCAACAACTAATACTGCACTGTGCGTGTGTGTGATGTGTGTATCGATTTACGCAGCGATCATCGCTCGTGACATTTACATTATTATCGGTTACGCTATCATATGATTGTTAACTTATCAATACATCATAATTAACAACAGTTAATTGTTAATTGC
This sequence comes from Phthiracarus laevigatus, assembly GCA_034700185.1. Taxonomy (NCBI): domain Eukaryota; kingdom Metazoa; phylum Arthropoda; class Arachnida; order Sarcoptiformes; family Phthiracaridae; genus Phthiracarus; species Phthiracarus laevigatus. The sequence goes on along the minus strand of JAQIXJ010001776.1, from coordinate 11,331 downwards.
GTTTTGACTATTCAACTAAATAACTCAGTTTTCATTGATAAATGCTATGGTTATATAGCTTTTTTTGGTACGTATTTACGTTTTTAAATATTTGTGCGTATGTCTAGAAAAAACAACAAATAAATAACAACATATGCGACGCGTTTAGTCGTGTCAAAACAAGTTATCGGTTTTTTGACAAAATTAATAAATAACGTATAGCTGTGGATACGCCACTTGCGTGTATATTACGTCATTTTAATGATTTTAACGCGTTCTTTTGAATCATTTTTCTTTTTAACATTTAATGCATCGAAACTTCTAATACGTATTTAAATAAATTTCAAATTAGCGTTTCATTTATCCATTATTTTAATGAGTATACTCATTATTTTATGCTAAAACCGAGCATAAAGTAAAACCGTTTAAATGTCGCAATTAATGACGCGATCATAAATATTAATTATAATAAAATCAATTTCATCATTCCTATTCAAATCCATTTTATGGAATATCTGTTGAATATTTACGAAGCGAATATTTTAACGAAAACACAGTTTACCCGTATTTGGAAGAACACAAATGGGTGTCATCTGTTTATATCCGGTACTGACCGGAATTGGGCCGCAATAGTTTGTCAACCGTTTGGGTTTAATGCACATTTTTAATTTAAAATATATAGTTATCTAAAATGCAATTTATACACATCGATATCAACCGCATCTCCTATTTTAAAACTTATTTTTATTAGTCAACATATACTGTAGAGATGAATAAAAATAGAAAACCCACCTCAATATTAAAATTGAACGCTTAATTCAATACTGAGCATATCTTTAATGCTGAACAATATTGTTATACGACAGAAATAAAAGTTTTGTTTAAAACAAAACTATGGGTTTCAAGTGTGGGAGAGACTAACGAAAACATTGAATTAAATTCGAATAAAGAGTATTTGCTTTTCAAGGTTATCCTTAAAAAAATTATTACTACCATAAAAACAATGTTTTTTTAAAATTTTTTTGAATCGAAATCGAGCTTAAAGTTTAAAACAAAATCAAACTGTCATAATATCTGACTTTACGAATGTAAATTTTAGTTAGTAAATGGTCGCTACGTTCTTCGTTCACTCGCCGCTCCCATTATTTAATATTTAATTAGGAAACTCTGTATTATTACGTTATATCTAAGTAATAGCAGATGCCATGAAAGAAGGAATTAATACTATATTACCGCCTTAAACTGCAGTAATCCGGTTCTATACGATATTACCGCCAATAGGGGCTTATGCCACTGGATAATCAATAATACCCAAATTTTTGTATAAAATATGCAGACTTTACCAAAGGATGCGGACAAATTTAGAGGTAGGATAAAGAAAGTTACCGAAAAAATATTTAGGAACATTAAATGGGTCTTAAATGATTATTTTAGTATAAGTCTCACACTTATATTATTGTAAATTTGCCTTATAATAAGCATTATCCTATATTTTTCGTCTCTATTAATAATTATGACAATTAACAGATAATTATTTTGTTAGGCATTAACGTAAACCAAACAAATGGTGTAATGGTTTAACTCAATATAAATACTTTCATCGCATTATTCATCGAAAATTCATTTAGAAAAAAACCAGATCTGATTTATTAGTGAATTCGAAATCTCAATTTTAATGAGCAAAATAAAAATGTGGTCAAACAATCATCGAAGTTATTATTACCGGTCATACCGTACGGCACCAGCAAAACTGGTTCCATCTATTATATCGTGCCAGTCATCGTGTTGTCTCGTCATGTTTGGCGCATTTTTACTGATTGGTGGCTCTATGTTTCAATATGTCGCCGGCGATGACACTCCGCCCGATCAACAATTTAACGACCAATTCTTCAATACTGTACGTGATTTGCGGTTATTCTAACTTTTATAATGCGATTTTTAACGCCCTTTAAATGATGATTAAAATTCAAGGTCTAAACAGTTCTTGAATAGTTATTTTTAATGTTTATCTTGTGTTTAGTGCTCTTTAAATGCTTATTTTTAGATTCGTTATTATTTAATAATTAATTAGTTGAAACTTAATTAATGATTTCGAAATCATTTTGTTTGCGTGAAATAAATAAAACATTTTTGTTTGGTTCTATTTAAAGATAAATGGGGTGAAAATTTAATTAAATTGGGAAATGTTTGTTTTTCGGATTATACAGTTCTGTAGTTATAACATTCTTGAACATTTGAGAGTAAATTATTTTTAGTACATTAAGCTTTTGCTAACGGTTAATACTTGTTAACGATTTTGGCAACTAATAAATCTATTTTGCCGTTGGAACCGCAAACATCACGATTTTTTGTTGAAATGTTATAAGTTTTAAGCAAGTTTTGTTTTTAGTTTTTCTAAGCTCAGGTTCGCATAATTTGAAAAAACTCATCTCAAGTTAAAATTTTAATTTATTTTTTAACCAAACGGATTATTAGTAATGTTTTTTAGAAACAGGATATTTCTATTTAACACATCATAACCGGATTAATGTATTATTTATTATTCGTTGTAAAATGAATAATATTGACTGAAATCATTATAGCGACAACAGTAATAAAAAATTTTCAAAATTATTTTTGTTAAACTTTTCCTGCTTTACATGTATTTTTACGAGTTTTGTTTACTAAAAATTAATAATATTTAATATATTTTGTTTGTTCAGACGCGTACGGGATTTACGCGAACTCCGCGGATAATTGGTAATTATAATAATTTTATCCATTATAGATTTAATAAATATTTATGAACTGATGACTAGATTATAAATGTGTAAATTTAAAAACTAAAATTTTAACAAAATTAATTGGATATTAGATATTATAGAAAATCTGCGCATAATTGTGAATATATTTATAAATTGATTTGGAATTTAAATTTCATTCTGTTTGGTAAATCAAAATTTTAAACATTTATACGCATCGCATGTAAATGTGATTAAATATTTATTTATCATGTTTACTAAATAAATAATTGGTACTTAATTTTAGTTCGTATTTTGAAATTTAAAATTTTAGCATTTAAGTCTCGATACGTTGCAGTTATAAATATTAAAAATTTTGCCATTATTCTAACTGTTCGGTAATTAATTCAGTATTCGCAAAATTAATTTAGTGTTCGATATTAAATTTAAACGTTAAGAAGTATAAGTTTTTTCTATTCAATTAATAAATAAAATCATTGCATTTACAGTATGTAAATGTTAATTATTTTATTGGCTCTGAAAATGTTATTGTTTTCAATTATTTTTCGATTAGTCACGTTATAGAAGTAAAAATATAATATTTTATTCCAAATAACAAAGAAGTTTTACTGGTCATGACTTGTTTTTAATTAAAATAGAAACTTCTAGCTAAACCTACTTTTTAGTTTAGCAAGAAATATGATGTGTCGGAATTATTATTTACCCATTTTTTTAATCATACATTATAATTTTTAAAATAAGTCGTAACAAATGCTAAAACTGTGTTACAACTAAAATATCAACGAATTAGATAAACAATTTTAAACGCCAATAAACTGTCGACGAAAGTAATGTATTTTTTTATCGAAGGCAGTGTAATGATGATAATCGGTGGCGTATTAATCGGATGCGCGATCATTGCGGTGATTATTGCGATCGCATATTATCGCGCGTACGAAAGTGAACGAAGAAATCATTTAAACAACTCGTCGACGCAGTCTCAGCCGATAACAACGGAATACACGGGACCAATCATAGTGGGCGGCGCGGACTATGCGCCCCAACCCATCGGTTACCAGTATCCGCACGGTTACCAACCGTTAGCCCAATCAGTTGTGTATAATCCCACCACAATACCCAACAGTGAGTACAATCAGCGACAACAAACGCCTGGATTTATATTTGGCGATTCGCACCCTAATTATAATAACCCATCGCTTAACGATAAAGTGTAACGCAACTCACACGCAGTTTTATACAGTAATGGACAATTTATAATTAATATGTCTTTTGTTTTTGTTTATTTAGAACTATTTTAATGTGAATTGAAAAGTCGTAAAATTTTTAAATTTTGGTAGTAATTTAATACTTATCTGAATGAAACGCTTTACACCATTTAATGTCAAAATTTTATACACAAAATGAAACATATGTCTAATTAGTTTCTATCCTTTAATTGTTATAGACTTACGAAAAAATTTGCGATGTAATCAATATGTAAATAATAATGAGTGTTAAACTATGCTTCGAACCAATAAAATTTTGATTTAAAACTAAACATTATCTGTTTGGCATTGAATTTAATTTGGCCATTGAGTACACATTATAATAATGTGTTTATGTTGTCGATAATCCAACACTTTTTTGCGATTTAAAAATATTTTAAATAAACCACAAATAAAATATGTAACATTTTTTTTGGTTTATGAAAAAATTGAATTGAAAATGTGCCAAAATTTTTTTAAAAACTGTTGGCTTACATGTGTTTAGAACTGATACCAATTGCAACGATACCGTAATTAGATAACTGTGGCCAACCATTTAATTAAAATTATAAGTATTTATTGATTAGATATTTATTAATTAATAAATTTATTGACTATTAAACAGCAAAAATGCGCACAAATCGTTTGAAGTGGTAAACTCAATTCTAAAAAAAGCCCTTTTATGCATGCAATACGTTTTTTATTAAGACTATACAAAGTTTTATAAAGCTGTCGACTGTTATAAAATTCTCGAACCATACAAAAAAGAGTTAAACTCGGCTCAACTATTTCTATTTTTATTTGATTTGATGCGCAATTAATTTGTTAGCTTTCAGTTTTAAGAAAAGATCTTTAGCTTGCCATTCATTTTGAGGTATATTATATATTTGCAAAGCAAGTAAAATATTTTATTCTATATGCCAAAATTGTTGAATATATTTATAAATAGAAATAAAGCCCATTTTCGGCGGGCGCCAACATTTTCATTTTCACAATAATAATTCTACTTTAAAGAACTCAAACTCTACCCATCAGTATGACCCAACTCTAACCATATATAACTTTAACCTGACCGAACTTTAACCTGAACTAACTTCAACCTGACCCACCTTTAACCTGAACCAACTTCAACCTGACCCACCTTCGTTTTTTACTGAGGAATAACAAAAGTTTGGTATGGATATTCAATTTTTTGACCCCTCCTAAATATGTATGGGTTTTCCAACTCTATGCCCAACCCCTTGAGTTACCCCTTGTTTAACTAAGTTCCGTGAGGTGGGTTGAACTAAATAGATGTCGAATGACTATATATAATTTTTGACCTCTCCTAAATAAGTGGGGGTTTGCCAACTGGATGCCCACCTCATCGAGTGACCCCTCATTTAACTCCGTTTTTTGAGCTGAGTTGAAGGTTTAGTATGGATATTTAATTTTTTTGACCCCTCCTAAATATGTGGGATATTTCCAACTCGACTACTCGAACAATACCGTACACCACCCGTATACAACACGTCCCAACCCTTCCCAACCAGCCGCATCCTTTCCCAACCCGACCAAACCGTAACCAACACGACCCGACCCAACCCAACCCAACCCAACCCAACCCAACCCAACCCACCCCAACCCAACACTTCCCAAGCCGACCCGACTCATCCCAACACTTCCCAACCCTTCCCAACCCTTCTCAACCCTTCTCAACCCTTCTCAACCCTTCTCAACCCTTCTCAACCCTTCCCAAACCTTCTCAACCCTTCCCAACCCTTCCCAACCAAACTCGGCCCATGGTTAGTCACCACTTTGTAACCCTCGTTTTTAGACTATACTTTTTGATTTGATTCCATTGATGTAGGTGCCTAGTGGTCGGACTGTCAAAAGAGGAGCTTATAATGATATTAAATTAGTTTTAGTCCCCATTTTTTCAGAAGGGTACCACCCCCTTGAGTGACCCCTCATTTTAATCAGTTGTTAGAGCTGGATTGAATTATATAGGTGTGGATAGGTATTTTGAAATTTTTTGCCCATTCTTTTTTAGGGGGTCCCACCACCTAGAAACCCCCGACTTGCACTCTTCTCTTTAAGATGAATCCAACGATATAGGGGTCGAGGGGTGCAACCTCCAGTGGAGGCGCCAATAAGGATATCACACATAACACATATGTATATATGATATTGGTGATTATGCCAAAATAATTAATATAATGTAAGATAAAAACAGTTAAATATTTTATCAATTTTTAATTTAAATAAATACTTTCAATTAATTTCCAAGTATATGATAATAAAAAATTTTTTGTTATCAAAACTTGCCAAACTTTATGGAATAATTTTTGTGATAATCAAATAAAAATTATGGCATTTATTTGCGAAGTTTGTGTAATAACATTTTCTAAATCTTGTAATTTTATAGGCATAAAAATTAATTTCATTGTGAAGAAATTAATTTTTCTAACAAAAGGATCAAACATTATAAGTCTGAATGTTCAGTAGATTCAGTAGATTCAGATGACACATGAATCAGAAATGGCAGTGTCATTATCATAAGCATAATTTTGCAAGTTTTAGGCACATATTTTGCAATTAAACCCTTTTTGTTAAATTTATAATAACTCTCGTATTTTATAAACATTATTTCAATATTTTCTAATAGTTTTGCCAACTTTATTACAGATTTTCCATATTCACATTCTATTTGATTAAAGATATTTTTTAGACATTTTGTTTTATATCTCTGTGTTTAAATTATTTCTTAATAGTTTTTTGAACAGAGATGTATTAGTATTTCTATCAGCACTCTAGTTCTTTTCAAAACTCAGTGAATATACTTCAAAAATTGGTTAAAACTTAACGAAGCTTTTAATTAACATTAGACACTTTTCCAAATGGTTTTTTCAGCTCGTTTTTCAGCAGAATAATGTGAAGAGAAAAGTTATATTTATATAAAATATATATTTATATATGATTATATTTATATGTTTCTAAATTGGTAATAACTTTACAGCTCGTGGGAAATGGCGTACTATCTCCCATTACTACTGTCAATTATAATCAAGTCTCAGTCTAGTGAGCAGAAATTTTTTTATTATCATTTGAAGTTTAATAAATTGAAATAAATAACTTTAAACATACATAATCTAATTGTTTCGGTGTGAGTGCTTAGTAACTAAAATGTTGCCAATAAAATTTCTAATCGCATTGATAAGAAATGAAAGTACATAAATGAATTTCATTCGGATAAATGAATTTCTACTGTATGTAACTGTACTGTCCTTTATTTAAAATACCGGTAGACTTACAACTGTTTCATAACGGGTTTACTCATTGTTTTAGGTTTAGTTTGGTTTTAATTATTTCAAACTGGTTTCATTTAGTGTAATGAAGAACCATTACAATATTTTAAAATCTATTAATATACCGATATTTTGCTACAAATAGCAAAAATTTATATATTCATAAAACATCAATTAGTTTTAAAAAATTCTTAAATGCAGGTGTCTCAAAGAGGGCTGACCCAGGGTAACGACCGCCTCCCAAGAATTCTTATAAATATGTCCCCAACTACCTAAAAATGAAAATGAATAATTCAATGTATTTTTAATGTTTTAAATACCGATGGCAGAAAAATTGTCGTTTAAATCCGAGTAGTTTGACGCCTTTTAAAATTTTGAAGTCCGAAAGTAACCTCATCCCCCAGGCAGACACACTCTGGGACACCCTCCTTAAATGTGTTAAATTTTTAGTATTATAAAAAGGATTTTAGAAATTACATGAAGAAATTTCAATATATTTAATTTGAATTAATCGAGTTTGTATTAATATAATTTTGTTGAGTGCAAATCTTGGGAGCGGTTATGAGCTTTAGTGAATTGAAGATTTTATTTTTCAATAACAAGTTTAATGCAAATATGTTTTTAACGTTTATATAACGTATTGGTACCAAACTTGTTAACCTTGTCATTAACCTTGAATTCGCAGACTTTGTTTAAGTTAATCAGCAAATTTATACTCAATAAACTACCGACAGATATAAAAGAGAAAAACAATTTGAATTTTAATTATTTTTCACATTCAATTACGCGTTAGTTAGTGTGTTAGTGTTTAAGATCTTTCGTATCAAATAATGGCAGCAGAGAATAATATAACTTTAGGATATTATGATGTAAGAGCTTTTGCCCAACCGATACGTTATTTGCTTAAATATGCTGGCATTCCGTTTGTCGACAAAAGATATCCATTCGGCGAAGGAAATTCGTTTAACGAATTAGCAAGTATTCAAAAGTATTGGTTGAAAGACAAATATAAATTGGGATTGGATTTTCCGAACTTACCATATCTAATGGACGGAGATATAAAAGTAAATGATATCTTATTTTATTTGTAATTATCTAAATAAAATTTATATATAAATATTAAGATCACGCAAACGTTAGCGATAATTAGATATGTGGCCAGAAAGTGCGGATTGTTTGCCAAAGAAGACCCACTTATCGCGTATCAGGATTTGGTGGAACAGCAACTACAAGATTTGAAACTGGATATGATTAGATTAGTTCTCGGAGATGTTTTCGAAACGGCTAAGAATCAATGGATTGACAACAATTTGGTGCCACAATTAGAAGCATTGTCGAAATATTTATCAGACAAGGATTGGTTTATTGGTCAACTAAATTATGTTGACTTTTATGCGTATGAACTTTTAGATTGGATTCGAATTTTTGACTCTCAAACCTTTGAAAAGTTTGATAATCTTAGCAAGTTTTTGGTTAGATTTGAAAGTCTTCCTCCAATTTCAAGTTATATTAACTCATCGGAGTTTGTAAGTTGGCCTCTATTTGGACCTGTGGCCAAATGGGGATTTCGCAAATGAAATCATTTATATTGAAATTTTTAGAAATTAATACAGTAGTCGTATGTATACTTGAGAAATATAAAAATAGATTATATTTTCCGTATATTAGATTTCGTATTAACACTAGAATTAGTAAAATTTAGTGATCATATTTAACGTCTAATAAAATCTGTTTTGCTAAACGTTATAATAATGTTTTATACAGTAATGGACAATTTATTATTGTCTTTTGTTTTTGTTTATTTAGAACTATTTTAATGTGGATTAAATAGTCGTAAAATTTTTAAATTTTGGTAGTAATTTAATACTTTTGGCGATTGATTTTATCTGAATGAAACGCTTTACGCCATTTAATGTCAAATTTTGTACACAAAATTAAACACACGTTTAGTTAGTTTCTATCCTTTAATATATTATAGACTTATGAATAAATTTGCGATGTAATCAGTGTTAAACTATGCTTCGAATCAATAAAATTTGGATTTAATACTAAACATTATCTATTTTCCATTGAATTTAATTTGGCCATTGAGCCGATAATCAAACACTATTTCGCCGTTAAATAATATTTTAATAAAAACCCAAATAAAATATGTGACATTTTTTTATCTATGAAAAAATTGAATTGAATATGTGGCAAAATTTTTAAAAAAAACTTTTAGCTTACATGTGTTTAGAATTGATGCCAATTGAAACGAAACATCAAATTATTCATCACTGCTCCTATAAATACACACCACTGTCCGTCGAATTTATTTAATTCAATTTATAAGTAATTATTGATTAGATTTATATTAATTTATAAATTTCATTGACTATTAAACAACAAATATGCGCACAATTCGTTCGAAGCGGTAAACTAGATTGTATACAAATCTATTTTTATGCATGCAATACGCTTTTTTATTAAGATTCACTGTACGAAGTTTTATAAAGCTGTCGACTGTAATAAAATTCTCGGACAATACAAAAAAGTGTTAAACTCGGTTCAACTATTTCTACCTTTATTTAATTTTTGCGTAATTAATTTGTTCATCTTTCAGTTTTAAGAAAACATGTTTAGCTCGGCATTTATTTTGAGATATATTATATTATATTATATTAAAGAATAAGTTAGACAGTAGTAAAGGGAGACAGTACGCCACTTCCCTGGCGCTAAATGCTGCACTGTCTCCAAAATGAAAAGTTTTAAACTGCTCTTATTAGCTGACAAAAAATCTCCTCCACGAGAATCTTAGCTCCACCACATTCAATCTTGCAGTCGCAATGTTAGACGACATGAATTTTTAGACTTTAGATCACAAAATCAAAATATTCCATAACGTAATAGTCCCAAATAAATTTAACTAAATTAAATATAAATAAACTAGATTAAGAAGCGAAATTTAACCTTGGATGACTTAGTTATTTAATATTTAGTATTGCTTCACCAAAATTAAAAATTAATAAAAAGTAATCTAACAAATAAAAATAATATTAACTAAAATTAATTGTAATGTTTTCAATTCAACTAAACTAAATTTAAGTAATACAAATTTAACAAATCTAAATTCAAACCTATCATTACATTATAACATCTCAACAATCCTGACTACTGATTTATTGACTCTTTACTGACTCCGAGTGTCACCTAACTATTTGCTGACTCTTTGTGACTCTTACTGACCCGCAAACTCTTAAAAACTAATAATGAAATGGAAGTCGACTATGAAACGGGCCCGACGTTTTCCGTCGGGCCTCAAGTAAATAAACTGTATCGGGCCGGGTTTTTGCAGCAATAACTAAAAAGCCCAAAAATTTTAATTTTGGTAAAAATATTAACGTAAACATTATTAAAATATACAAAAATTTAAAAAAATAATATAATATTATTAAAACAAATCATTATTTACAAATAAGCATAAAGAAATATAATTATAACAAAGATATATATATAAAAATTTTAATCAGAATTTGACTGTGTTTAAAAAATTTTTTAGTAAAATCGGGCCGTGTCGGGCTTTGCATAATCAAATATATCGGGCTTTTGTCGTACTTGGGCTCAAGCTGTCTGGCTTGGATCAGGCTAGGGCCTTGATTTGAGGTTTATTAATTTGAAATAAAAGAACTTTAAACATATATAATCAATTTCTTTCGGTTTGAGAGCATAGCAACTAAAAATTCTATTTGTATTGATAAGAAATGAAAGTACATCGACATCCGGATAAATGAATTTCTACTTCATGTAACTGTACTGTACTTTATTTAAAATACAGGTAAATTTACAATGTTTCATAAAGGGTTCATTTATTGTTTTAGGTATAGTTTGGTTTAAATCATTTCAAACTGGCCTCATTTTGTGTAATGAATAAAGAAAACTTTTAAGGAATCTTCGGTAAGAAAATTGGTATTATTTCTGTCGGTTACCGGTTAGAATTTAGATCCAATTTCGGTTAATTCTTCCGTCGACTATAATTTTATATAAATGAATTGTATTCTATAATGTTATACATTTCAATTTTTCCATTAGTAAAACTAATTT
>JAQIXJ010001775.1:0-18734 GCA_034700185.1 Phthiracarus laevigatus | reverse complement strand
CTGAAAATATTTTCATAATTTATCAAAATAAATCAGATTAACTTACATGAACATTTTTTTAGGCAAAAAAATTGTTAGCGATTAATACTTTCGCGAAACGATTAGTATTGCGTAAAAATGACTCCATTTGGGAATAATTTACTGTAATTTATCATAGTGTCTATGGAACAGTAGTAATTTGTATTAAGAGCAATGAATTCCCAAGAGTTATTGCTTTTAATTGGTGTGTTTATTGATTTAACTCTCAAAGAAGGTTAAACTAAAAAAAATAATAATAATATTTGTATAAAAACCGGATACCATATACAATCTTTGATATATATTCAAAAGTTTAGTTTTTAAACATAAAAAAGAGATGTTTTTTGACAGCAAAAGCGCAAGAGATAACGATAAAGGATTACTCGACGGGCATCGATGACACCACACTGTCTAAAGTAGTAGTAATTTTAAAAAATGGTAATCTCTGCGAAGTGACAGAAAAAAGCGAAACAGTGATTGTAAGTAATGTTTGTCGCACGTAAAGTGAGTTAAGGAATGTATAAGAATGTGTTGTTTATAACGAATCAGAATAAAGAATATGTTTTTTATACGTGAACTTTACGGAGAACGGAGTACAGATATATGGTATCATTTGGGATATATATATAGAGTCGATTTAAAGATTTAAAATAATGTTCTCTATTTTTTAATTGATTTTTTTAAATTTACAGTTAACGTGTGTATTCGAAAAAAATTATTATTCTAAATATTTAGAATTTTTTAAATTATTATAATTATAACTATTAAAAATAATTTCCGTAAATTTTAACCCAAATACTTAAATGACGTGTTTTGAATTTTTTTACAAAATAATAAGTTATTATTTTATGTTATTATTAATAACATAAAATAATAACTCTTTCCTTTATGGTAAAAAGATAATAACCCAAAGTACTTGCAATACAGTGTTTAAATTCTGGAATACGCACGCATATATAACACGAAACTTATAATCTAAAGTTACATAATAGCTTTAAGTGACACAAATGTGTCTCAATCTCGTCTGAATCAATAGAAATAAGAACGATAGGAAATAATAATAGGCAAAAGAAATAAATAAAAGAATTTTTCCACAGAATTGAAGGCGTTCACTCAGAGAAAGAAAAATTAAATATTATTAACTGTGATATTACTATTATTTAAGCCCAAAAAAATTACAATTGTTGTATTTGTTAGACTTTTACACTTTCGGAGAAATAAAATAAATAGATTTGATTTTTTTTCTAAGTACGCTCAGACAAATCTAGATGCATCCACTAACTATGTATCGGTGGGAATAGATAAGGAATAATAATAGGAAACGAAACCATAACCACTTTTCTGAGAAAATATGGGCGTTCTCATAAAAAATACAAGAAAAGCACATTCACGAAGAGCTCATTAAATCTTTAGCAATGGGTTAAGTTAAAAAGAATTAATAAAAAGTTCAAAAAAATATATTAATGTTACAGTATAAACAAACTCAGCTTTACTTTAGCTAAAGTCAACATCAAACAGGCGAACGGATATAATAAATTTCTAAGGCTCACCTTTTTATCGAGAAAGTGAGCTACACGTGTAAAAGTTAAATATTATTAGCATTGATATTAATATTATTCTATCGGAAAGAAAATTCTGTAACTATAAATCTTGTTTTTGGTAAAAAACTTTTTCACTTTCGGCGAAATAAGTAAAAATAAAAATAAATAAAAATAATAGATTTGATTTTTTTTCTCTCACAAGTATGCTTTGATAAATCAAAAGCTAGATTCTGGGATGTTTCTATTATTCGGTATCTAAGGATAGATAACTAGGAAAAAAAGAGAATGAAGAGGCAAAAAAATGAGTAAAACTTCTGACGCTCGATGTTAAGCTACAAAAAGTAAAAGAGCAAAACATCGAGAGAGAATATGTTACAGACACTAATATAAGAATGCGTGGACCAAATGGATGCCATAGCATCGAATGAGAAAAAATCACTAAAGATTGAATAGTGGACAATGATAAGACCGATAGCTTATGTTACACACACACACATACAAACACCAAAGCCTTTACGTGATGGCTTGAATGCACAATAGAGCGTGAGCTTAACTGAAAACTGATATATATTTATATAATGTATAACTTTATTTATATGGACGTGTGTGTATGTGTGTGTGTGTGTCTATTATGGGTTAGAGTAATATGAAGAGAGAGAGAGAGAGAGAGAGAGAGGAGAGAGAGTTTAAGTTTAATGCTGCGCGCAATTTTTGTTTCCGCTGGTAAATTTCGCTATCGGTTTGAATGCAATTTTTTTCGAGTACGAATTAAGTGTTTGGTGATTCGAATTAAGTGTTTCGTAGAAAAATATTATTGACTTTTTGTTTGATGAAAAATGTGAAAATAAAAATATTGTTTCATGAACGGCGCAGAAGTATTTTTGCAGAAGTTTTAATGGACTTTTCTCCAAAAAAAACACAAACTAAATGACCGGAAAACATCCATCAAATCGACCTCTTTTATATCCAACAAAGTTTGACCATTAGAAGATGTATTTTGCATTATACGCAAACATTACTGCACATTTCTTAACTTTAAGCTTCGAGCTTATAATAGATATTCCAAGTAATTCCCATTTTAAAGAAAAATCTTTCGGATTTAGTTTAGAAACTTTATAAGTGAAAAGTTTTTTTTCGTAGATAGATATCGGAAACTTAATCGAGTAATATTCGTAAAATTCAAAAGAAATTTTCGCAGCAAAGAAACGTTGAAGGTAACAAAAATAAATCTGCACTCCCCTATCAATATTTGGTATATTATATTGTAATTATTATAATTGTCAAGCGTTATGCTTAATTAATTCAATATTTAATAATTCAATTACATATCCATTATTGCTTAAAGTAATGATGGTCAGAGTGTAATGACGAAAATTACGTCACGTAATTTTACACATTTTTAAATCGACTAAGTATTTAAATCTTTTTTAAGCGTAAAATTCTTTTCAGTTAGTGATGATTTTTTTCAGCTTAAAGTTAAGTAGGATTCGTAGAAATACTTTGAAAAAATTATAACACAAAAATCCAAAATATAAATGTATAAATTAATTCCAATGAAAGGAATAGATACAAAATAACCATAAGGATTTTTAAATACTAACCGATAAATTTTAGATATCGATTTATAATGACAATACGATAACTCTAATTCAACAATTTTTATTATATTATTAGAGAATATACTAATTTAATCTATAGCAGCAATGGCGGCAATTATCAATTTAATGAATTTTGTGTAAAATTTAATTTACAGAATTTTACAAATTTTACGTCAATTTACGTATAATTACGTAAATTTACACTATAAAAAGATTTTGACGTAACTTTCCCATTCTGAGCCTAAAGTATATATAATTGTCGATACAACAAATAATGTTTTTTTTTGTGCGTAAAATTTATGAAAAATCTGCTGCTATCTCTTTTGGTAAAGAAAATAACACACATTTTAAGCTAAGAAAAAATGCAGTTGTTTCGCGCTAACAACGAAAAAACAACTCTTTAGTCAATCATAATAGAATCATAACAGACTCAGACTCCTTTATAGAAATAAATGACATGGTCTTAAAAGCGCGTTACATAAATAACTTTGTTTTATACGTGTGTTATTGTTATGTACTGAATTGCTATGGAATAAAGTTGTGCTTAGAAATATAAAGAATAATATATAATAAAATATTAAACGTGTTTTTGTAAAAGAAAATCGCCAAAAAATATATTACAAAATAACTATAAACATTAATATGGTATTTTGGAACAGATTTTTTACCGGTTTTATTATTAAGTTTTGCTTTGTTGTCTTTTAAAATTTTAAACTGAAAAAATTCCAAAATTAAATTTTTAATAAAATAAAAATTGCTGGTGGATGTCAAACAAGGGAAAATACATTCGTAAAAGTTTTTCTTCACTTATATCGCGATCAATAAATTCTTAAAATTAATTTAACGTAATTTGTGCATAAATTTCAATATCTAATAAAAAATTTTCTTCCGTTTAAAACAATATCAAAATAAATTAACCGTTTCAGTGAATTTTTGTTTCAAGTTGAAAAACTTCATTTTTAAAATTAAATAAAAAAAACAAAAAAGAAGAAACTTGGAAATGTCACATAAATAATGAATTTAAGTTTGCACGTAAACTATACGAAAAGAAAATAAATTTTTCCAGCAAAAAAAAATAAAATAAAAAATTTCATATTTTAAAGAAAGCAACAAAATACGAAAACTTAAAATTTTTCGTTTTTTTTGTTAAAAAATGTACTACAAAATAAAAACATTTGCTTACTTAACATACAATGCGTGTAAATGCTTTAGCCGTTAATATCAATGTGCAACTGAACGCGTAACTCATTGATCCGAACGTAATTTCGTTTTACTGCGCTGTCAGTTAAACTGTAATACCCGGTTTCAGGCCATAAAATTTAGATGGTGGGCAATATAAAGACGTTCATCCAACGGTTAGGAGCTCCGTTCCGAAGTTTATTTATTTATTCAAAGGTATTTTAGTTAACAACGATAAGTTGCGATACTGGAACGTTGTAATGTTATTGCGCGCAAACATAATAATAAACGTTCGGCAATTAATTGTGTTTCGCGCAAATGTTCGCTCAGATAAGATATATCTAATGGACAAGTGGACTGTAGAGATCTGTCTGCCAAATGTCAAAATGTTTTTTAATTATCATTGATTGCGAACGTAAAATTTGTTATTGACATTTATTTGTAATTATAATTATATATAAAATTAGTATAAAATTATCGCGTTTAAATATTAGTGTAGGCTGCACTGAAATGGAGATGATAAGAGATCCAATTTTTTTCAACATATGATGCCCTTAAAATATACAAAACATGCGCTTAAATATGCATTAATTATTCCAAATTATAATGATTTAGATGGTATGCTATCGGAAATTTTCAAAATCTGAGGAGCGAAGGGAATATAATCAAATTTATTTGACATTTTTTGGCCTTACGAGTTAGGGCCAAGTTTTTTCAAATAAATTTTTTACCAAATATTCTGGCGAAGACTAAAACGTTGTTGCTGCTAAATTATTTCATTTTTGGAATTTAAATTCGGAATTTTTAACATAAAATATGCATAATCACATTAGAAAATGCACACTGTGTGTCAATAATGCATTTTATGGGCTAATATTTTATATATTTAATTAATTGATTCAATGCATATTGAACTTTATTTAAATAAAACCTATAAAATAACCATTACTTTTTTGTATATTCTATCATATCTTTTTCGTCCCAATTTTAAACAAAAATCACACTAATATTTAGTAATGGAAAATTAAAGAAGAATACCAAACAAAATTATAACATATAAGTTTATCGTTGCGCATATAATAAATATATCGGCAGTATATATATAAAAATTCATTCGACGTCAGTTTTGATAGATTTCTTTGCTGAGATTGTACGGCCATAATAATAGCGACTGTATTTTTTAGAGTCTTATATAACATTTAAAAACCTTTAACGTCTTAAATCTGTTACATGTCAACTCAATCACACGTTTCAGACTCACATTTAAGCTTTAATCTTACAATAAAAAATAAAAATAGCGGAGAAACATAAAGAAACAAAAAACACTAACCATTATAGAAAAGTTTTAAATTGTACTGAACCTGTAACTGCCAATAGCGTGCTTAAAAATAAGAGCAATTTGTTCAATAAATATGACAACATATTATTTTTGATTTATTGTTGAGCCGTTACTGTATTATTTAAAACTATTTATGCTAACAATATACATATTTTCTTTCTATTGTTAAACGAAACGCGACGCACAAAAATATTTTTTTGAATGATTAAAAAATCAAATTCGGAACACAAAAAACATGGAAACCAGTAATAATTCGGCAAACAATGGATCAAATAACGATAGCAACGACAAACCCAGCAACGATAGCAAAGATAACGGCAAAGGTAGCGACGAACCAACAAAAACAAAGAACGAGTCACCGACACCAGTCAACAATATTTGCCGGATTTGTATGAACGAAATCCTCCACCGATCGCTAACCGACACGTGTCGCCACGAATTCTGCTTCAATTGCCTGTACCGGTGGTCGCGTCAGCACAGCGTGTGCCCGTTTTGTCGCCAACTATTCCGTAACATCGTATGCAATATACGCCACGACAACGATTTCGATCAGATTCCCATCGACGTACAGATCGGAAACGTTGCGCCAAACAACGTGCGAACGGCCGACGAAGCGCTTTACAACAACAACGAAGTTCTTCTTCAGCAGTACTCGATTCTACGGAACTTAGCCGTTGCACAATTAGCCCAACTTCATTCACAGTTAACGAATTTGGACCCAGATTCGTATCAATCGCTCGACATTCAGCAGAGGATCGCTAATGCCGAACAGAGGAGAGATCACGCCACCGCTATGATCGATCAGATGTTCGCCAATATGGTCAGACTTAACGCCAATTTAATCAGAGCGCCTAGAAATCCATTGCCCACTGGTTCGAGATTAGCGCCTTCGGGCTATTTTAGAGGTCCAAGACATTCAGTGGCCGCAATAACCAATAATCGTTCACTCGGGCCGATACAGGAAAATGTTACGCAATTGACAGTTAGTGTTACGTCTGCTTCTCCTCCGGCTCTAATAAGTCCTACTGAGACAATCGCGGCTTCTCCTCCGGTTCTTAGTCTTAGTCCTACTGAGACATACGTGGCTTCTCCTCCGGTTCTTCGTCTTAGTCCTACTGAAACAATCGCCTCAGTGTCATCAGCGACACCAGAAGAGGATGTTATAAATGATGTGATAAACGTACCAAATCAAAATCAATTACCGATACCATTAAATTCTGGTCGAAATGAGGAAAATAGTACTAATAGTAGCCAAACATCAAATCTAAGCACAGAAAGCCTACAAAACATTACTAATAATAATCCAAATGCTGTCCATACGGCGAACAGTTTTTCCATTGCTCCGTGCAGTCGGCCATTGGTTGACTCTGTTCAACAAGTAGCGCAAGCGATAGATAATACTGGCTCCAATGTATCGATTGGTCCAAATAGACAGGAATTGTCTCAAACGATAAACGTACAAGAATTGAACGCAAATTCTCGCCACATAGTAGAAACACAAGCGGTAAATGTCGAAAATCACAATCAAATTCCCGTATCATTGAATGCTGGGGAAAATAACGGAAGTCACACGGAAAATGTGGAAACAATTCAAAGAGTGGATACGAATCAAAACAATGCTAATAATAATAATACGATTAATGACGCTAATTCTACTAATACTGAGACGAACAATACCATTGCGGCAACTAATCTGCAAAATGTAGATAATATTGAAGCGTCGCTAAACCCGACACCAGTTCAAAATACGGCTACGATTATAGCGAATGAAAACGAAGCTCAAACTGGTATAAATGCGATAAATGTTGGTGCGGTAAACGATAATAATAGCGGTCATAATACTATTGTTCACAGCGATGGTAAAGCGGGTAATTCAAAGCAGCATCAGCAGCAACAACAACAAAACCAACCGCGAAATGGGAATTAAAACTATGCATTAAGAAACAGTAATAATTTTTGGTAATTTATTTGTCGATCGTATTTATTGTAATTAATCAATAAACTAATTATAGTATGTGCTAAACTTTATAAGCAAAAGTTTTTTAATGGATATCCGTTAATAAAACCATTTATGCGGGCGTAGAATACATTGGGTTAAAAATTAGTTTATAGAGAACGAAAAATAGCAAAATAGCGCGTAGTTATTAAGAAAAATATTTTCGTTACAATCAAATTGCTTCCGAATTCTTTAAGTTAACTTTACTGTTATCGAAACTCCTTTGGGAACTGAAATAGAAATCTCACTCGTTCTCTCGCAACGGAAATAGCGAAGAAACTTTTCTCTCAATTGTGTGCGCGACTATAATGTATAGCAAATCGATAAAAACAAAGAAAAAAACGATACAACGTTCTCTCTATCCTCGTCTCTCGTTTTCGCGTTATCTCTTTAAAGCACACTCGCAATCAGTGATGAAAAATTTTATATTTTTGAATTTAACGAAAATAGATCTAATATTTCGATGAGTAGTGTAAACTTGTAACGAACGAAACAACAAACGTATCGAAATACGGTAAATCAGTTTCAATAAGTTCGAAATGAAAACGCGAAGAATATAAATAGAAAAATTTCCAATTACTTTTGGTTCGCTAATTTTTACCCATGTTTTATTTATGTTCGAACGAATACTTCCCCAATTTTCTTTTGTTAAACAATTAAAATAAAGATAGAATACTGGTATCGCGGACCGAAATATAAATCGCTTTCGCGAAACATATTATTTTCTCTTTAAAATAAATAAGATCTTAAACAAGCCTCTGCTGCCCAATAAAATCCGACTATTGAAGCGAAATAAGAAAAAACTTTAAACCATAAAAGATGATCACGAAAGAGAGTTGCAAATTTCAGAGTTATTTAGGAAAGGCTGGCGCTATAAATTACGAACAAAAGAAGTTTCAATAAAAACTCTAATGAGATTATCAAATACTTTTGAGGCCTATTTTTAATGACGAGAAATTAAAATTTTCTATAAACCACAGAATGCGTTCGTTTTAAAACAATCGCAGATAAAAATTGCTTTTGGCCTAATCTTACAATCATCCCATTAAATCTATTATTTATGACAATAAATTACATTTTAACAAAATAAACGTTTTAATTTTTACATATACTGTACGAAACGCATAAATTTCTAGGCTTTAGACACATTTGTGAAGCGAAAATCGTTTGAGGGCATTTCGAAATACACGAGTTGTAATACTGTGTATCCATTCACTAGAACTAGACGTTAGTCGTGAAGAATTGTCGTTTTGTTTCGAAGTGCAATATTGTACTCAGTTCTGTGGCGCTCTGAGACTCGGTTTAACTCATAATTCTTTTGTGTGAACTGAAACAGTTTCAAACGAAACTGTAATTTATTAATTCTTTAGGCTAAACAGCGGTGCGCTTCGAAAGTAATTGAGAGGAAAGGGAAATTTGAAAACAAAATAATTGGAAGTTCAATTAAATTATAATAAAGAAATAAGTATGCAAATAATTCTAAATTAAACTATGTATAAAAGTGTGTCCCAGAGGGGGCTGGAGGGATTAACCCCCAGGATTTCTCAAAAAGTTGACCCCTACCTAAAAAATGAAAAATAACCTCTATGGGGAAAATATTTTTAAATATTTTTTTGTCCGATGGCAGAAAAATTGTCGCATAAATCCGAGTAGTTTGACCCCCCTAAAATTTTGCAAAGTCGGAAAGTAACCTCCCCCAGACAAACTCTGGGACACCATGATGTATATAAATAACGAAGATTGCTTTTAATTTTTACACCCATAAAAAAATTTGAGATAAAAATTATAAATTGTGCAAATTCGAATAAATCATATAAGAATCGATAAACTAATTTTTTAGTTTGATAATAAAATTTTAATGTACGACCAAATCTCGAAGATTTATTTTAATTGGCGAGATTCCATTTAATACAGTTTCTTTGTAATTCGAGTAAAAAAGGAATTTTTCACAACCTCAACACAATAAACAACATAGAGATTGACCAAAAAAGTATGACCAAAACTGTATTTCGATTTTTTGGCTCACTTCTCTAACTTAAAATGATAAATTAAATCAAAACTAGGCCTCATTTTGTACCATTTGTCGTTCTGCCATAAGCTGCTCCACTAAAAGCTCAATCTGTTACTGGAAGTTTAGTGTGACATCTCGTTATTTCTTTACTTTGTATTAAAAATTTATTATCATTTACTTTTCCTTCGCATTGTTGAACACCGATGCCAGTGAGTGTGTGTGTGTGTGCTATACAGCAGTGTGGTCTATAGTCTAGAAAATGTTACTCAAAGAATAAGATTAGGGTTTGTCAAAACTAATCAGTTTCACAAAAACGTTTTCTAGATTTGAAATTTTCGATATCAAGTATTGAATTATCAAAAACCCCATACCATCGTATAACTAAGGCAACGAAATAAAAACCATCGATTCTACGATAAAATTAGAATTTAAATAAATGATGCAACGAGAAAAAAACGAGCGAGAAATTTGTTAAAATAATGGATATTTATACGATTCATTTAGCAACAAAAAGACGACTTTACCGGTTTAAATCTAATTTATTGATACTCTAAGATAAAATATCGTTTCAATAATTTCGCAAAAATACGGCGTGTCTTACGTGATAATGGACACAATTTGATCACAATTTTCGAAAACTATTTCATGATTTTTAAATCAAATTTATTGCAGATATTATTCGTTAGAAACGTTAACAGACAAAATATCCTCTGATTTCCACACTTTTTTATGACGAGATTTGTATGTGTTTGTGCGGTAATATTCGCATCATTGCGAATGAAGTCAGGAAATACTTAAGTACTGTGCAAATGAGCGCCCAGTTCGAGATAAATTACATTATTGCGCTATAGTTTCTTATTATTGCCGTTTTTTCTATTTATATCAAATACATGTTCTGCCTTTTATGTGCTGATAAGAATAAATTTGTAATTTAGTTTAAACAGTGACTCTCTCTCTCTCACTCAGACACACACACACACTCACTCACTCTCACTCTTCTTTTCTCTCCTTTATACTCATTCCCATTTATGCTTTATTATATCAATTTACATTAACAAAGAGAGTGTTTATGGTTTTTTGAAATGCCTACTGTATTGTCAGTTTCTAACGTAACATTGTTGTATTGTTGGGTTTAGTCATAATTGAAAACGCCGTAAAACCTAAAACTTAATTACCACCAAACATGTAATAAGTTATTAATTTTATTTTATTGAAATCTGAATAGAAAATTGAAATCTCAGCTCTTTATGCGCGTGTCGAGTAAAAAAATTGATTAAATAAAATGTTCATCGATGCAAAAAAAAATTTGTTATTGTTCTAAAACCTGAAATTGGATTTTCGCTCTTTTTGTTCCGATTTTCATAAATATATATTCAATAAATCGTGCAATAAATACGAAACGGATCCCAAAAAAAGTGCTCGAACACAGATTTTGCTCAGCTAGTCTCGCAAGTTCTTGTTAACTATCTGGTTATGCCATAATAAAGCATTATAATTGATGGATTGGCTGCAAATTAGGGCACGAATTGTGATAACTGCATGAGCGCTATAAAATATTCAGTAGTTCGGGCAGAATTATTGTGATTATATAATTGTCGTGAATATAAGTTTGTGAACACTTTTTATTGAAAACGACATTATATTTATTTTATGTCTTCAAGTTATATTTCGCACCCTTTAGGATCACCATCTTCTCCTTTCGAGGAAAATGACAGATCTTAAACAAGTATATTATATTCCTAGCTTGGTTGCGCTAACTGTGAAACTTTGAATTTTTATTAACAGAAATTAAAAAATATTTTACACATTTTTCTCACGCTCTATTAATAATTGGGATACTTATTAAATATTCTATTTATTTGCTACAGCATTATATCGTCATAAAATTTTTAAAAAAATAGAATCCAGCGGCAAATATTTTTGATTTTATTGTTATCCACCCGCAACCATCAGCATCAGTGCCCAGCTATACATGCTACAGGAAATTGTATCTATTATTTTCATTAGTTAAATTAATAGAACATATTGCCAAACAAAATAGATAGAGTTCATAGTTTATTAATCCGAAAATGTGATATACGATAATATATCACTATAACGAGTAAAACTAGACATCTGTCATAGATATTTCATTTTATTATAATCAGAATTGTGATTTCATTTAAGGACTGGTCATCCTTAAAGTATGTATCGAGCGGTTACACTAACTTAGTAGGATTTTCGAAATATCGCTACATATCAGTTATATATATTTAGTTTTCAGACAGATACGTATTATCATTGAAATTGAATTCGTGATTTTCGTACTTTACATACATAGCAGTATTATTATGACAGAAAAACGAAATTCTTAATCTTTTTGTGTTTTGATTCGCATCATGGAGTCTCGCGTGGCTCTATTGTGTCTGATTAGAAAAATCATACAAACAGTTCAGTTTAATTAAAAATTAATTATGTATTGTTTAATTAGTTTAATACATTTTAAATTATAATATTCTGAATAATTGAAAGTTTAATTTCGGAATTTTTATTTTTTTTCGGTCAAAATTCGAAACAACATGATAGTTGAAATTGTATCCTTTATGTTATGCGATTAATTAATGAGATTTTTATTTATCATGTTTTCGAAAGTGAAATGGAATGCACGCAAAAATCAATTAATTTTTGAAAGTTTTCAGTTCAGGTTAGGCTCTCTATGGATTGGACTCTCTGCGATTTAAAATCGTAAAAAATAATAAATCTTTTACACAAATTAAATTTACCTCAGAAAACCAACTTATTTTTATAGGACCAACTTTAAAATATAATTATCTTTAGCCAATGTACAGTATGCCGTAAAAACTAAGATTGCGTAAGCCTATCATAAAGATGATAATAACAATACAATGTATTACATTGTATCCATTGTTTCTTATATCTTAGCTTATTCCTATCATTCTAGTGCTAATAATAATATTAATGATCAGTACCAGAATTTCATTGATTTTTTTGTGCGTGCAAAAGCAAATAAGCAAATCAAAAACAAAATATTAGCGGTCTTTGATAATTAATTTTATTTTTGTTTCTTAACATTAAATATGCATCATATAAATAAAATAAGCATTTGTATATTCTTAAAAACATTTAAGCATTGATAATAAAAAAACGTTAAATAAATATAAAAGCGGCTTCTAGAGTACAATTGAAATATTCAATAACCATGTGTGTTGAAATCGAAAAATTCCTTAACAACTAATGTATAACACTTCATAGCGCCCACAATTAATTACTAAAATAACTTTAGAAGAAAGAAAAACAAATCTCTTTTATATTGATTTACAATTAATGTAAATCTTTGAGCAAAAAAAACAAAACAATTGATTATTTTGTTTTAACTATGAAACGCTATTTACAGATCAAAAACTGAGCGCAAATTGTAATTTATTACGTATATATATATTTATATATATATAATCCTTTCTAATTTTTTCCAAAAATAGTATTATCATGAAAGCAGTGATCAAATAAATATCAATCGAAAAGAAAGCAAAAAATTTTTCGGTTTTTTATTTATTTCGCAATAGTTATAAATCTAAACCATGAGTTAAATTAAGAAATACAGTTTTCGAGAAAAAAGCAGTTTTAAAATCCATATACTCTTGTTTTTTTTGTTTGCACAAAAAAAATAGTAAATTGACTTTAAGTATGTGTGTGAGCTTTTTTTGTATGCGAGTGTGTGTCCAGAATTATATATCAGTTTGCAAAAAGCTTTTCAAATAAATATACAGTATATAAGCTATACGTTTTTTTCTCTATGATGACATCAATTTTTTAAAAATAAATACAAAAATGTAATACTATTCGCTTATAACCCAAAAATGCTTAACAATTGACTTTTAATATAAGAAATGGATAAACATAAACCCGAAAATTGTTTTGCGCATCAAAGTAATTGTTTTTATGCATAATGCGCATAAAAATAGTGTACAATTTGAAAGTATTTCGTGTACAAATATATCGCATGAGTGTTCTCTTTTCAAATATTAGCATTGCATATTTTATGCTGAATACTTCTCATAATAATTGGATAGTTTAATTTATTAAAATGTTTAAGAGATTTATTTACTTTACAATAAGAACGCTGAAAAATTTAAAATTAAAGAATTTTTTCCAAGTTATATTTAAATTATATCGGTCGAAATTGCATTAAGTTATATATGGAATTCCAATAATAAAATTAAAATGCGGGTAATAGTATTTTTAATAAAAAAATTTAATATAACATATTGAAAAGTCAACGGAGTTTAAAAATGATTTATTTTAATAGATTTACTTAACATTTAAAGTTACACACAACACATTAGACTTGTAGCTACATCTCGACAAAGACTGAATAGGCATAGCAACTCATACATAAATCCTTAAATTCTTATTACACAATATTTGTTATTCAAAACAATTGCTTATTTATAATTTGATTTCCTTTAAATATTAAATACATGATTATAATATTGTAAGTATTATATTTAAATAATAATTTAAAATAACAATAATTATTATTTAAATTATTATTTTGGACGTTGCACTTTTATTCTAAAAAATAATTAAGTTGCAACCTCTATAAAATTTAATCAAGAGTTTCAAAACAACGATAATAGAAATTAAAATTTAAAATTGCATGAGGGAAAGAATAAATACTTAATTCAGAATGAAATATTAAAAACAAAGATAATCTAGTAACGTTAACTGATTTGATATATTTCCATTATACGGGGATTTATAGGGTTTGTCAATAATGTATATTCAAACAAAATATATTTATAATGGCATGAAATTTTATTTATTTAGATATAAAACATAGCGGTAGTTGCGCAAAATATTGATACCAAAACCATATAGTTTATTCATTATTCATCACTTAAAAAACTTCCCGAAGAAAAATAAATGAAAAGTAAAATTTCAACGTAACAAAATCCAACATGGAATGGGTTGCGAGCACACAAGAAAATAAAGAAATAAAAAAACAAGTAAATCTACTTCATTATATCAGACAACAATAATATGTCTGATAAATGTTTCGTATAAATGAAACGCAACTCTTCCACTAAAATTGTATCATTGTTTCAGTATTATCAGCGAAATTGGTTCTATTCTGGAGGTGTAATAATATTATATTAGAGTCACGGATATCAATGCGTATGTGTGCGCTCGTATCGCAGTTGTCGATCACGGATACACTAAATAAAGATGAGATAATACTATGTTAACCATGTAGGAGTGACAGCGAACAGCATTTGTAACTTATATTTAGGCCTTCATTCTTTTTTGCTCGTCTTATTTTCTCATTCTGCTCTTTTCTTTCTCAATCCAACACATACCACATATACACACATCTTAGAAAAAACGAAGAATCCAACGCAGAACTACCAAACATTAAATAGGGAATTACTAGAGCGAAATAGTAGATAATTTGAGTGAGTGAATGGAAACCCTGCGAAAAGAGACTCTTAGAAGGAGGATACTGAGGGATAAAATCACGGACAAGTTAAACAAGTGTACGAGAATATGTGTGAAAGATGTGAGTGAAGTTGCTTTTTCATTGTATTATTATTAGTATTAGTATTAGTATTACCTTCTATGCTGATCTGTTAGGCCCAAAAAATTACTTAACTATCGCATGTAGTGGTAAAAATTATTATATTATATTTGCTATCACCGATTTTGATAAAATAATTATTGTAATTTATTTTATAAAATAGAAAAACTTAAAAATTAATTTTTTTCAGATTTTATCTGCAAAAATTTTTTAAGTAATTTTCTTTGCGCATTAGATAACTAATGAGATGCTACTAATTTTCAGCGTCAGTTAATGGTATTATTGTTTCGTATTTAATTAAAATATTTTTTATACCAATGGTTTCTGAATATTCAAAATATTAAAAGCCTTTATGTTTAATTATGGATAAACTTAGACAAAAAAAGAGCTATAATCACCGTATTCGTAAAAAATTAATTTCACCTTCTCTCTTTACCAACGCATTAAATAATGAGAAAAAAGCGATGACCAATAAAAACGCACGTTTTAATATTATGCATAATATAAAATTTTATTTAATACCGTAAATAATAATAATAATAATACTTAATATCAAATAAGAACCCATAACTTAGTGTAACTTAAATCTATTATTCATGACAGAAAAAAATGTTTAAATCAATATCTATTATTTTTATTCGCACGCTTAACCGTGTAGTATATAAGGATTACATTTTGAAAGTGTTCAAACTTTCATGCATTTCATATCCTTCGTGCTGATATTTCTCAATAGCGAAGCATAAAATATTTGACACGAGAATCCAAAAGCCTAAAGCCTATCTCTCGGTCTCCTATCTGAGACACATAATACATTGATTCTACAAGTAACTCATTCTCATAACATAGAAAATCCTTAGTAACAAACATCATTGTATTTATCTTTAGGATGGAAGTGATCATCAAAACAATAAGTCATGAAGTATAATAAGAATGTTAGAATTAACGGCTAGAAATGATTAAATTTCATTTCATAATTTTCATTAATATTAAAAAATATCGTAATAAATATCAATTTATAACAAAAACAAAGTAAAAATGAAATACCATATAACCATTAAGATAAACAAATGTCAATTCTATGATCTATAAAAATTGGCAGATAAAATAATTTCCACCTAATATTTATTAGGTTCGCATTTCTACCATTTATCGTAAAAGAAATTGAATCTTCTCTACATGTTTTAGGCATCGAATAACAATATATTCTCATTAGTAATTACGAAGGAGAGGAGAGAATAGAAATTATTATATTGTGTTACGTGCAAAGAATTTCAATTAAGATTCAACAAGAATTTTGATTATACCTCAGCGAAGCGCGTATTGCATTAGTAAAGCAAATTGTTTTACATTCGTAGCAATAACTAGTTTTCCACATTCGCTATTCATTAACGTGTAATAAATTTGATTTTGTTTGATCATAATTGATTGTACAATGCATTTTTTGGATAATTTTTGCAAGAATTTTTGTGTAGGTCTTAACAAAACGGTTAAAATCAATATATATTTATATATATATAATGAGAAAAAATAGATTGATTTTTCTCATTAAAATAATTCTCGAGTTTTAGGCGTAAAGCTAAAACTTCAGACACGAAATTAATAAAAAGACGCGTCAAATCCAAAAGCATTGTTTCTAAAGTTAAATGAAGGCTTAAAAATGAAAGAAGATTTTTTTATATTCACTGTTATCCAGTGAAAAATTCAATCACACGTTGAATATCTCTGGCAACGACATACACACACATACACACACAAATAAATCTATAATGTATATGCGACATACACGCATCAATTTTGTGTGCGCGCTGTTTGCGTTTGACTTTATGCACGGATAGATAATAAAAAAGCGGCACATTCAAGCGAATTAATATCTTTGCACAATAATAAAAAAAAGAAGAAGAGACAAACCGGAAGAATAGCTTGGTTATTATTTAGAATATGTATACGACGAAGGTTAATGATGTTTAGATCGCGCGGTAATCGCTTACACTAAACTTTAATTGCCATTCGTTTTGGAATAGCGATGACAAAAATTTTTTAAATATTTTATATTACTAATTATAATAATATGATGTTGTTTACCGTAGTATGTTATGGTTTTAACGAAAGGCATACGTTTTCGCCATGAAAGCATTAATTATTTAATTTTTATTATTATTATTATATAAGCTTCTTAGTTACGTGTATTAACTGATTAAGAATGCTTTAATTAATTCTTGCCACCAAGTGATGACAGGGTTAATAATTAATATTAATAGAGACTATAGTAATAAGCTTATTTTGTTTGGGGAATTTATTTCAAATAAACTATTTTAATATCACCAGAAACGATAAACTACGCGCAAAAAGAAAAATAAACATTTTCGTTTGATATTTAAACCTTATATTACGATAAAATTAGCTTATAAATACGATAACATTGGTTTCTGAAAATAAATAAATAAATAAGGTCTAAGAAAGTTACGTGTTTTAAATCCCTTCTTCTCGATTTACCAATTGGACACAAAGCACAAAGTTTTAAACTAAATTAATCAAAACAATTTTAACATTTGAAGTAAAATAAGTCTCAGGTGACGGTAGTTAAAAAATTTAAAAATAATTTAGCAAAAATATACAATAATTGTATATAAATTATAGACCGTAATAACCAGATGTTCACATTGGCTTTATTCCAGATATTAGAACATTACAATTAAGTTTTTATCAAAAAAGACTACACTTTTTCAAACATTTTATCTGAAATTAAGTAAGAAAACGTTATGGCTTCGATGGTTTAAATATGATAATTAATTCCGAACGGTTTAGGTTAGAGCCTATAACTACTTTTCATTGCTTTTTTAAATGAAGGAATTGTCATTAAAACTATGCTATGTTGACATTTGAAAAATTAAAGTTTGTTTATGGAAATATAGGAAATTCATTTAATTTGAATCTTCTAGAATGCCTTTAACTCAGAGCAAATGGGAAAAGAAAAAAATGAACAAAATACCTATGTAAGTCAAATATATAGCTGTTTGGAAACATAGATAAATCATATCGAATAAGGGAAACATTTATTTCAGACCAATATATTCATATAGTATGAAATCATGAACAGAGAGAGAGCTATGACATCGATTTATTGGTGTCCGAAGATATGTTCCATTTTTGTCAGATAAGTCGCTCGCTTGACATCTGCTAAAACTTCTTTCGGGGGGAATTTTTCATAACCAATGCCGCAATTCTTTGAATCGCTAAAACTTTGTGCTTTTATTGTTGACATAGTTTTGAAATGTTACGCAATGAAAATAGTTGTAACAAATCATTGTTAAAAATATTTCGCGTTGTGATTCTTACAGATCATAAACCGTTAATGGTTTATAACCAGAAATATTTTGCAGAGAAAGTTATATTTCTTTTCATATTTTACAAGAAAAAGAGAGAATATAGAAATTATTTATGTAGCAATTGAAATAAACCAAAAACCCATTTAATAAT
>JAQIXJ010001774.1:0-18735 GCA_034700185.1 Phthiracarus laevigatus | reverse complement strand
AACGTTTCGTGACATATATTGCACTTTAACTTCTCCTCCCTCTTCTTCTTAGACTGCTCAACAACAGATGTCAGGTCCTTATGATGCGACCGCATATGGTAAACCAGGTCCGATGTCATTCGAAAGCTAGCGTTGCATTTCGCACACCAGTTCGTGGTCGGATACGACAGTGCGGCCAATGACGGTGGCAAATATGGTAATAGTGCGCCTGATACTAATGACCGCGTTTGCGATTGCAATAACGGGGTAGATAGTGATGATGACAGCGATGCCGAGAGTGACATCGGCGGAATCATAGACGAAACGTTTGGTGCCGTCGCTGAACGTAGCATATATTCAGGCGACGCCGATATTCGTTGGTAGAATGCGGATAAGTTGTACGTGTTTTCCATTAAATTCCGTTTTTGGTCGTATGTTTTAAATGCACTGCTAGTCATTGGATTAGTAATACCGCTACTCATTGCTAACGATGTCGGAATTATGCTTGAATTTAGCACGTGATCCGCTGATTTTGGGCTATAAAATGATCGGGAACTGTTGATCACGCCGTGATGGTAAGCGGTGACACTGGCTTCTGTTCCATTCTTCGAACGTTTATTATAGGAATTATCGCCGTTGCCATCTTCGTTGACCAGTGACGCGATATCAAATCCGCGTTTCTTTGTCACCGGCTTATCAATGTATTTTGATTCTTTTGCGGTTTGGTCCGTATCTCGTGGTTCGTTATTTCTATTTTGTCCGTTCGGCGGCGGAATCGATTCGATATGAACGCGTTTCGGACACGTGCACAACATATGAAGCACAACAGGATTTGGGTACATGAAAACTTCGTTACAAAGCGGGCAGTAAAATCGTGTGCCACCGTTCAGTGTGCTGGTCGATGCTGTCGGCAGATTGACTTTAATGGCGTCATTAAACCACGCGTACAGTTTTGGTAATTGGGGTTTATTTGACGTTGATTCACCATTTTGCCCAATAAAATCGATATTTCTAAGTGCTTCGAAGTAGAATTGGCCGTTTTTGTGCACCACTGCGATATTTTGCTCGAGTGAGTCGCGTGCGATATCGATCCGACTAAATAGATCAGGCGAATCGGTAGGGTTGCTATCGCACGCTGAGCTGTTTGATTTTAATGATAGCCATTGCAATGGATTCGAAAATGGACCGAATAATTGGCCAGTAATTATCGGTATAGTGATCGTTGTTTGCGATGTTTCGATCGCGTTTCCGCCATCTGTTTCGCTTCCTTCTGTCATCGTTTTTGTTTTGTTGTGCTTGAGTGTTATCGATTTAGAGATAAATTCATTTTAGATTTTTGATCTTAGATGCGATTGATTTTGTATTTTCGTTGGCAGATATCTGAAATGTATTTTCCTAACAGATAAGCAAAACCCGGTTATATTTAATGATTTTATGCTAGAAAATAAAGAGCATGCGAAAAATACAAAATATAAAAGGCTATGAAAAAAAAATATTTTTCCCCCCATAATGTGAATCCAGGATGATATTTGTTTGAAGAAAAAAGCCTTCCGATGTCGCATGTGTTTGACTCATAGCGTTAGTGGAATAATGTTTAACAAAAAAAAAGAAAGAAAATCTTTGGAGATTTGGATTGACAACTGAAGCGTAACACATACACTTGAATGCTATCGAAAACCCTGCGCTTACAGTGAGTGGTCACTGAATGAGGCGACATGACTCAAGCTTACTTGCCTGGTAGCTGTTCAGCCCCATTATCCATCGATTCAATAATCTGCATCTCAATGCGACATAATGTAGCTTTTATGATGATTATAAACACATATTGACAGAATGTGTATGAGAATAAATAACTTATAATCTTATATTGAACTGATTATTATTCGATTATTTTGCAGTATTTTTATTATTTTATATTATAATTTGTTCGTATAAATAATTAAAAATTAATGAGAGACAATGCGAAAATTAAAGGCTGTAAATTAAACTAAAACAATTATTTCATTCAAAATGTTTTAATGATTTGCATTATAAATTGGCTCTACACCGAACTAACCGTTTTAATATTGAATTTTATTTGAGTATTTCACATCAATAGTTTAAATACTATTAGGTAAAAATTATTTTCTTAGATTATATTCGATGATTTCGATAATGAATAAACTAAGTTTTTATTTTATTTAACTAAGTTTATTTTGTTTTCGCAATAAAATGCAGCAGTGTATCAGCATACTGTATACAAGGTAATACTGTTTTACGCAATTGCAAACACTTTATAAGAAAATCGAATAAAAAAAGTAAGAAAAGAAGCAAAATAACAGAAGTATAAGTAGATATTCGAAAATAACGGAACGAAAATATAGAGCAAAAACGTAAGTACGACCAATAAAATAGAGAGAACTTATTGCGCGGAGTTGTGTGTGTGTTAACTCTACTTCATTGAATAAATAACTTAAGTCTCTTTGGAGAGTACATGCACTCAAATAAATTCTTTCTGCCGGAATATATTGCATTAGTATTGCAGAAGTTAAGGTGGGATTGTGTGTGAATTTATATTGCGTTACAAATAAAAACAAATTAGGTTTAAAGCATAATTGCACAATCTTTTATCGGCGCTAATATTAATATTCTTTATTACAAAAATAGTTTATTAATGATAAATGTGTCTTACGCTAATGTATTTTTTCCCAAATTTGTTTTAATAAAAATATTTGATAAGCCTAATTAGCGTAATTATTAACTGAATCTTTTTAGTAATATAAAGAACACGAGAGAAAATGTTAGCAAATCAATTCTTTAGTTAACAAAAGCAGGCAAATATACGCGTACTCGAAAGAATAAAATCAATAAACCTGATGGTAATATTGAAAAAAGTGTTACACAATTCGAGAGTCAACTGCGCTTTTCTTTATTATATTAAACGAAAAGACATTTTCAAACATAAAACCCGAACAGCAATAAGCACTTACAACTATTGGATTGAGCGACTCGAAATAATCTCTCCAAATGGGGAAAAACCGTTCAGTCCAGTAAGCAATAACTGTCAACTAAATCCATTGCACTTTTATCGATACGTATGTTCAACTATCTATCTATGCTGACACTCACCCGAAATAATCATTGCCGAGCATTGTTTCTCAGAACAGCAGCATCCGTTTATCCGTTTGCGCGATCCTTTCACGGCGAAACAACAAACAGATAGTTAGAAAATATTATTATTCCTGCCGTTGTTTGCCTGGGTATTCACTACTGTAGCAGCAAACATCCAGTTGCTAACTGCCTGCGTTAGTTTGGTTTACGTAGAGGTTGTGTGCGTGTATGCGATGCGAGAAGAGGAGGAGCTGATGGAGATTGCTTGCGTGCTCAACCACTCAATATTAATGCTAGTGATGCTGCGAATACTGCACGCCCGTAGAATACATTAGGTCTCCCTAAACGAAATCAACTAATATTTATATATGTTCTAACAGTATGTTAGGCTACGCTCTACTCTCGTTTGTCGGCAATAAATATTTATGTCGACAAATAATTTTTTATATTTTTCATAAATAATAAATTACATATTTTAATATTAATTGAAGATGATTTTACGCTATAAATAATATTAACGCGTAGAGTAATAATGATTGAAAATTCAATCTTGCCTTTAATTAATTATAATGATGTTAATACTAAATTAACATCATTATTAAATAACTATTATTATGGCTTTATTTTTTTTTAATTTATTATAAAAACTATAAATCGTTTAATTAGTCTAATTTGTAATGTCCACCAAATTTCTAATAATAGAGTTTCAGAGAACTTATAATTAAGCTATTCTATAACAAGGCATACTTTATTTTTTCACAAAATTGCCACCAAAATACAAAAACTCACACAATAATGCAATGGAAGCATTTAATTAATCGCTAAACGAATCAATCACACCTTCGGATGTTTTAATCCATTAATTCATGCTAACAAATAGCAATTTTATTTGTGCTTTATTTTAATTGATTTGTTATATTATTTCGAGGAAGACATGTTTTTTTGCAGAAAAAGGGATTTGATTTCAAAGATGTTAACAAAAAAAATAGAGAAGCTTTATCACAGCTTAAAATAGAATCATTCTGTGCAACAAAAAAAACGGGAGATATACAGTGGAAATGACGTTTTCGCTCTTTTACAACATCTTTCTTTATCAAAACAGGAGAGTAGCGCGCAAATCGATTCAGCATTGTTTTTCAAGATAACGATAGCGTTAAAAACGCATTATCAGCGCAGCGTAAAACAAATCGGTAAACACTTTTAATCTCAAATAGAGTTAATAAATAATGGAATAATTTACTTTATATATTATGCATATATATTGTTGGTTAACTGGTGCGCTAAACTTATGTTTACTAGAATGATGTGATTTTTTCGAAAAAATTATATTATATCCATGGATCATAATACTAACCAAACCGCATATGCATTATAGCAGACAAATCGATGCATAACTGACTATAGTGTTAAATGCTCTGCTGGATATACCATTCATGCATAACACTGCACCGATCTTAATATTATTTGTAACCAATGGAATACGGGGTTGAATAAGTTGCTATCAAGGGATCTATTTTGGCAGATGCTTTCATCAGAGGCTCTCAGTGGCATACTGATGTTTTCTATGCAATACATGTATTGTTTGGTATAAGTGTCACAAATGAAATGCCCCCCACGGTTAGCTCAATATTATTCAGATAAAGGTTTTTATAGCTCAGTTTGAAAATATATGAAGTCATTCTTTTGTCTGTCTACTCGTTTATATTATTGAAATGAATTCTCCTTTCTTTATATTTATAAAGGGATTTTTTATCATATTTTTTGGGATCACAATTTGATAGTAAGCTTTTTAAGAAAAATTAGTTCTAATTTTGATGACATGCTCCATCATTTATTGCATTAATTCACGAAAGAATTTGACGACACGCGCCTATTTTTGTCTATGTGCCCACTTTTTTAAAACCTTGTTTAGTCTATTAAATTAAATTAATAATTGTACCAAAATGACCGCATTTTGAATTTTCGTCCGCGTTTCAAATGGAAAAATAAACTTTTATTGAATTATCTTCACTATTTCGTATGAATGATGAGAAAACACAGGATTATAATTGAGTTTATTAAGTTACCTATTTTTAAAGCAATCTCGAATTTTTTATCAAGTAAAATATTTATCACGAATTTTACATTAATAAAACCTTTTGTAATTAAAAGTTCCAACTTGTGAGGTAAATAATAATTTATCAATGATGGCAAGAATAATATTCAGACCATATCTACACAAAAACACTATTTGTTACCAGATAGTCTGCCGACGAAGTGGATCAAATCCAACAGTAAGCTCATCCAGAATCAAAAGTGGAGTTAAGCTGTGGCTAGGGATACGTGCCTCTGTTGTAAACCACTTAAATTTCCTACCAGATAATTTATGTTAAAAATTTTATTTGTATACTTTTAAGCAAGAAAAATAAAACACAGCTACTATACATCAAATTAAAATATTGAATTATAACTACAGCCTATCGATTAAATTTCTGAAAAATAAATTTTCCGTGAATTGAGTGCTAATTCAAAAATAATTATTAATTTAATATGTATTTACATTCTCAATTTCCATGTATTGTGATTTTCACATTACTTGTATTGTATAATCAATTTATTTAGGAAATAAGGGAAATGTCGAACATATTTAGCCATAAGAATAGATAAATGTGGACATATACTGTTAAGTCTACGTTTTATTCCATAAAATTTATTAACGAAATTAAATAAAATACTGCTTAAATATTTGTAGTAAATTTATTAATTTTTTTATCCTCATTTATAATTGTAAATTACCGTAAATTTAATTATTATAATTACAAAGTTGATAACCATGTAAAACTATTCTACTGTAATTCAAGCAAATCGCAAATGAATAACGCCAATTAAATTGAATGATTATATGTGCTTTGGACAGAACTAATCAAAAGTAAAAAAATGTATATTATAAAACTTCTTCTTACAATTTGTTAGATATTATTCAGGTTTTAATTTTATTTTCAACCTTTAATTAATTCGAAATAAATAATTATTGTTTTTGTTAATTTTTAATACTTAATAACTTTTAAAATATTAATTATAGCACTTATTATCATTAAAAGCGTGGTATGAATAAAGGCTTAGAAAAAATAAATATCAAATAATGTTGAATAAGAAATTATTAGAGAAGAAATAATACCGAATAAAGTTTACCGAAATTGTTTTATTCCGAGGATGATTTCAAATTTATTTTAATTTATCAATTAAAAGTTGACAAACAAAAAATCAATATTATTCTTTGAAAATTATGAACGGTTTAAACTGTCTACTATTTATTTTAAAAATTCCAATGCGCGCTTAATGCTATTACAGTATGATTGAATAGCGACTACATTTGCAAAGTGATAATGTAACAAAAAGTGCGTTGGAATTTTATTAAGCAATTTCATAGCAAAATAGCCTAAAATTAATTAGATTAAAATTAATTATGTTTTAGAACATCATGAAATTTTATGAGCAGCAGCAAAGACTAAAATTTTATGGAAATGAAATCATAAACTAGACCAGGGGCTAACCTTAATTTTACATAATTTTACTGTACTTCTCTGTATATTTCTTAACCATAGTTGAGATTCACGGTTACAGTTCACATTACTGTTGATTGATACCGTTATCAGGCTCTAAATAACTGTTTCAGTGATATCTCCCGGAGTCAATAATATTTTGCAGAAAAACATATTTAGATGGCATAACACGCTCTTCTCATGAATTGATGCCTTTTATTTATTTTTGAGTGTGAATTTTGTTTCCTTTACATTAATCGTTTGTCGTAACAGTTGTGCCATTGATTCTATTCTCAATAATTTTTTAGCTAACTTTCTCAGAGAGAAGACGAGCTTTGTTTTTGACACTACCCGTCCTTCCTTCTGTCCGCACTAACTCGACCACTGAAATTAGCACGTATTTTATTTTCGTTAATTTTTTCATTTTTAAAGCAACATATTAGATTAGGTCAAACTATAAGAAATTAAGCTCTCTATACATGTGGCGTTCTTGTTTTGTATTGAATATCCCAATTAGAAAACGTTAAACTTCGTAACAATTTGTGTCATTCATAAAACGCGTCAATAAACTGCGTTTAAAGCATTTTATTGATAATATTGCAATTGAAAATATCAAAATTCAAATTGTTTTTAAAGCTACATATATTGTTCTGTCGCATACACAAACTTTCGTATAAGTACTTTTTGGGCTGAAAATAAGAGCAAATGTTAGCATTGATTTCCAAAAATTTTATAAAGTTTGTAAATGAGAGATCGATTTTGTTTGCGAGGTTTTAGAGTAAATTATCTCTACTCTCTGTATCGTTATCTTAGTTAACGAAATATAATTGTAAATGTAATCCATCAATGTAACTGCATTTATATAGAGCCCGTGAGTTTTTAGGTTTGTAGAGCTCAAAATAAAAAATATAAAACTAACAAATCAAACCATACGAAAGAAATATTGAAAGAAAACTTTATAACAAATATACTGTATATTATGTTTAATTTGAATAGAATTTACAAAATAATTTATATTAACTTTCATAATTAGATCAGATTAAACACAAAATCACGATTTTTAGATAGGAATTCGAATATCGGACGCGATATATAAATAGAAATTCGTAATTTAATCTATAAAATGTAAACGAAACATTTTTATGTATCGGTGAGAAACATTTTCGAGAGACGACTTCGCCTACCGTCTCGTTTGTCTTGTCTCATTATCATCTCATTGGTGAGGTATGTGTGCTGCCGTATGCGTTGCTTCAAATCGGTTGGAACGTCTGGTATCAGTAATCTGAGCAACGATGTCAGCACCACAATCACGTTCTCGAATACCACAATGAACGCCAATCGGGCGATCATGATTCGCCAGTAATAGTCGGTTCGCGAGTATTTCGTTTTGATTGTCGTCCACGGAGGCTCTCGATAATTATTGAAACTAAATATAAGATCAATAAAGGTTTCATAAGTAATTAATGAAAGACAATTTCGAGTTGATTTTTATTACATGCAATGCGTGGCATTTACTGGCGGAAAGTTTTTATCGTCCGTAACCTCGAAGAAAGAAAGCGTGGAATTGAGATATCCGTCCAGATTACCATTTTCAGCAAAATAATATAATCGCGGAACGAATTCGGTGGTGAATGCTATTATGATGGCGTTAGTGATCACAGACATTTTGCCGATTGCGTCCAGAATGCGATACCAAATACCAATACTTTTCACTCTAAAACAGTAGAATCATAAATCAATTTTAAGCATAACAAAGCAGTTGCTGATTGCACAACAATTTACATCACAATCTGTAAAATGTAATTATTAAATAATAAATACATAATTAACAAATGCTTAACGTTAAATCTGTAACTAATGCTAAACAAAAAGCTAATAATTGGCTTATTTTATTTTAAAAACTACAGTTTTCACAATTAATTTTAATCTAACTATTATTTTAACCGCAAAATACCGGTACATGTACAGTATCTTTTTGAAAAAAATAAAATAATATATAATTTAAATTGTGGTTAACTGAAACTTTAAAATTTGAACATATAAATTTAAAATGGTGATAAAAATTATTAATGCTGGGAAAATGCAAACCTTTGAGCAACCGGTCGTTTAAAGTTAATGATCATTTTTTTGGCGTCGAGTCGAATCTCGAGTACATTATTAATGAGAGCGAACAGAGGCGCGAGAGGAAACGCGCAAACAAATATCGTAATGAACCCAAACTGAATGACCAGTTCCAGATACTCGTAAAACAGCGATGTTGGTTCCCATGATTCAAGTATAAAATCGTCTTCCCATTGCGGTAAACTCGCTTTACTCTCCAACTTCTTGAAATTCCCAAAATACTTCCATTTGTAGTATAATCGCTTAAATAGAGGCGTACACATCTCGATTATACCATTCCACGCTTGCTTACCAACCATTATAATGGACAATTGGATGGATAAATCGAGAAAACAACCGCCTATTAGAGAAAATAAACATCGTAATGATTCATTAAGTTTTTCTTCAACCATCTGGAGTAAAAACCTGTGGGACATTCTTCTATCAATATGTTTTTATACTGTTGGCCAGGGATGCCTAAAAATCTACCCTTAAAGAATGCGATGTAAAATAGTGACGAGTAATAGTTGACGAACTGAAACAAATACATCTTCAGCGTCAACGAGTTGTCAAACTCGGTCTGAGTTCGTGGAAGCTCTCTTTCGGTCAAATAAAAAGCTAAACGCCAATAGAATTGGTTTAAAATTAGTATGCAAATTAGGTTAAGCGCTGCTGCTGTCAATGAGGTAATTATTGAGCCATAAGTTTGCAAAAGATTGGTCTCATCCTTGTTTAAATTGATAGCGGCTAAGAGAGTGACGCGATAGATCACGAACGAGACCATAACTCCTACCGCTAGAGCCACGCACATTAATACGGCCGAAAATGATAGGACAATGTGCGGCAGTTTTCCGGTCAGAAACGATATGTATGGCTCTTGCATTCGCGTGATTATGTTCAACTTTAATTTGGCTTTGCGATTGTGCGATAACCGCGCCTTTAATAAATCAAAAGATTATTAATTGGAGAATAGTTTTAAGCGAAAGATTTAAAAGAAACCTAGAATTTTTTTTAATGTTTTTTTTAAAACCAATTAAACTTAATTACCAGAAATTCTGGTCGCGGGTACTCTTCGTAAGCGTCAAAATCAGTTAAGTCCCATTTATAGGTAATCTTGGCCGCATATCGTTTCCACATTTCTAAATATATTGTGGCCCAAAACGACATGAACACTGCGAACACTACTGTGGATGGGTTGTCGAACAGATACGCGGCTTTCATATAATCGCACGAATGGGACAATTTTGTATAATTACAGTTAGATTGAGCGCAATTTATTGGACACATGTAATATTTATCAAACTGGAGGTCACACACTTGTTTCGATGGTAAGTCTTTATGAAGAGTAAGCGTGCCGTAAAGAAAGCACAAAAATCCGACAAAAGATGCCGGAATCAGCATTCGTGTGTAGAATCCAAGCCATGCGTAATATATGGCAATTTTGACGCCAAAGTATTTGAGAATTTGGTCCAATGGCTGTGGTTTGTGTATGGCCCATAGAGAGGCCCAATTCTTTATCAAACGCCGACGAATTGAATCGGTGTCTTCTTTTAGTTTACCTGTATATAAATAATTCTTTAAGGTATTGGACAAAACTTATTTTCTAAAAATTGAGAGTTGTATACCAAAAAATAACTTTTTATTGGTTTCCCATTCAGATCAATAAGTTATAAATTTATTAGTAAGGATGCGAGAATAGTTAGAAAAAAGGATGCAAAATTGTTTATTATTACTTAGAAATATTAGGTCAAATAGTTAGAAAATAAGTTTGAAAAAATCTATTTGTTTTACTTCAGAAATTATATAAAACTTTATAGCATTTAAAAACTAAACGGATTTAAATGGCATGATTTTGTGCCTAAAACATTTTCGAAATAAAACTTTAATTTATCTTTTAAAAGAAACTTAATTACATAACAGTTCCCAAAACATATTGGATATAAGCTAAAATATTTCCCATTCTAGCGCCAATTTGTCCAAATTAAAAAAATTGAATTAGTTAGAAATAAAATAAAATATTTAAATATTTTTAAAATAGTTTGAAGAATTGATTAAAAATAACTTTTTTTTGATTAACTAAGTTATATAACAACAATATATTAATAGTAATCCAGAATTATACAGAATTATATATTAGTTATCAATATGTTTCTGTATGAATTTTTAAGAATAGTTTATAAGCATTTGTAATAATTAGCTCATTTTTGGGAATA
The DNA here is from genome assembly GCA_034700185.1 of Phthiracarus laevigatus. Lineage (NCBI taxonomy): Eukaryota > Metazoa > Arthropoda > Arachnida > Sarcoptiformes > Phthiracaridae > Phthiracarus > Phthiracarus laevigatus. The sequence goes on along the minus strand of JAQIXJ010001774.1, from coordinate 7,832 downwards.
TTCATTCTAGTGTTAAGGCTTTGCTAAAATAAGTTTATCCGTATTCTCACATTGCGCATAATTCTACTGTGTAATAAAATCATAAGTTAATTGACAACATTTATTAAAAGTGATTAGGATTATTCGATATGAATAATTTAAATGATTAATCAGATCATTAGTTTTATCACAGATGCGATTGTAAACTATAAAGAGTAATAGAAAATAATTTAGCTTAAGTTAAATCTTTATCTAAAATTTAGCTAAAGTTTATTTATTACTTGCCTGAAAATTAAAATAAATCACACGTTATCAGTAAAAAATATATTTGACAAACAAACCTTCGTGTAACGGATAAGCGGCCGCATAAACATTATCGGATAACAATTTATTGATACCAATAGAATACACGTCATTCTTGTTTGGCGAAAAACTTTTCCGCCTCAATATAAAATCTACGATCTGCGCCCTCTGAGCGCTGGTAAAAAATAGCTCCTTGTCCTCCGGTATATCGAACAGGTACTGTTTATCCCGCGAATACGGTGCCGTGAATATCATCGACGAATTTTTGTCATTGGTTTCGTCGTCGAAAAGCATACGTAAATTCGTGCGAATAGTTTTCATTGGCATTCGAAGTTTCATAACTTCCGCATAGCTGGCCAACAGTTCCCACGGAGCGTATAGCTTCACAAACGTGTAGCCATCGATGCCGGTATTGCCGTAGCGTTCCAATTCTAAGCCCTCTTCTTCGAGATTAGACTTTTGTGGGAATAAGAGGAGATACAAAAAGTTAAAAATTACTGACTACTTATAACTTTCGTTTGTTACTTCGTATATTCTTCGGGCCAATAAATTCCTCTCTGCATTTGCCTCTTTCTTTTGAATCACCAGAACGAAGTCGATTCTCCGAACGCCGTCAATAAACATAAGATTGTGGTAAATTTTGTTGTTTTGAAACATTTGATTGTCGTTGCAAAACGTTGAATATAAATTCAATTCAGTATCATTACTTTGAACGGGAATTTTCAAATCCATAAGTCATGCAATGATGGCACGCGCATACAATATGTGAATAATTTAAAGAATTTTTTGTTGCTTAAATCGTTTAAATATCATAGTAGTATCGCAATAAAAATCTCGTTTCCACATAATATTTTTCTACCATAAACGACAAGTAAATGCATATATATTACGACAAAAAAACATTTTATTTCACGCTTCAGTAGAACACCCACAATATTATTTTGTAGTAAACGATAAGAAATTTGTTTCATTCAAATCAGCAAAACATCATTTAACTATAACCATAACAGTTGAATAAAGTTTTATGTTATAAAAAAGACGATTTTATTTTAATATAAATACCAAAACGATAAACAGCAAACATTTACTTTTGTTTTTTATTCTTGCAACGCTAACTCCATTGAAGTGTTAGAGTAACAGTAACTTTTCTAAAAATAAATATTTTAACTCTTAAACAGTGAATTAGTGATGAGATTGTGCGCTAAACTATTTTTAGGGATATCCTGTGAATTACAGTATATTAAAATTGTGTTTCTAATTAGTTGTGATGCTTAAATAAACTAAACTGCAGTTACGATTTGCACGGGAAATAGAGATTACATTCAACAGAAGTGTTTGAGGCTATTAATGTAAACGTGTTATTTACGAGTTATCGTAATAGCATTGAAAATGTTGCAATAGATTAAAAAAGTCGATCATTAGTGATAACATTTATTTTAGACTTCAAATCAATTTCATTAACAATCCCAAATACCCTAAAGTAAAAAAAATTAAAAATTTAGAATTTTTTTAAAACGCTTACAGCGGAGTTCATTAGTTAATCAAAATGTATTTGTGAGACTTGTATAGCCATTAAATATGAGATTTTAAAATCTTACTAAACTGAAATTTTTAACCGAATAGTTTAGTTTAAAATAATAAACAACTCTATTTAGTGAAAGTTTGCGATTACGTTTTAATTTTTGGATTGTTTTGTGCACATTTAAAAAATAAATTCTAATTTTTTAATAGTTTCTAGTTGAAACGTTGCATAGTTAATAAAACGTTATAGGCTCGTGAAATAAATATATTAAAATATTTAAGTATATTGAAAAACAAATTTCCGATTCTCTAAGATTATTATTTAAAAATCTAATTTAATTAGAATTGGCATATTTATTTAAAAATTTTTATCAAAAAATAAAATCAGTATTTTACATAATTTGAGTTTATTATAAATAGATAGAAAGCCAAAAATGAATTCTGAATCAAATCGTTTATTTATTTATCATTGGTATTTTAAATGCTAATTAACTTTTTAGAGAAAAAACGATTTTATGTATTAAACAAAGCTGTCTTTAGTTGCTTGTAAGGCAAACTAAACATTATGCGCCAAAATAAACTAAAAACATAATATAGAGAGAATAAATTTTTTCAATCAATCAATTAATGGAACAAGAATTTAATATTTTTTAAGAAAAAATTTCAAATAATTTACATAATTTAGAATATATTATATTTTGTTTATAAGTTCTAGCAAAAATGAAATATTATTTTACCTTATAATTGGTAGTACGCTTATACTTATTGACTGTTGACCAGGGTGTCCCAGAGGGGGTTTGGAGGGGGTTACCCCCTTATGATTTCTAAAAAGTTGACCCCCTCCCTACCTAAAAAATGAGAAATGACATCTCTATGGGGGGGGAAATTTTTTCTCATGTTTTTTTGTCCGATTGCAGAAAAATTGCCGCTTAAATCCGAGTAGTTTAACCCCCCCTAAAATTTTGAAAAATCAGAAAGTAACCTCCTCCCAGACCGGCACACTCTGGGACACCCTGCAGATGACTGTTGCTGCTGTACGCTATTGACTGTGAATACAAATATGATGGCATATTGTTTTAAGACTTTTATTGACAAATTGGAATCATTATTAAAAGTTTAATACTACTGTATTTATAGAAAAAATGGACGGACACAATGATACACAGAAATATCAATCATATATTGGAAATTTTTAATAAGACATAAAAAATTAAATGTTTATTCTAGTCAAAAAATATGTCAACAAACTAAAAAAGCTTTGTGAAGAAATTTATTCTGCAGCCCACGGCAAAGGGCTATTGAACAAAAGGCTACGATATTTATAAGAAAATGCTTCTGTGAAATGCAATATATATTTAGTTTTTTTTGTATTTGGTCACACGAAATAATTTCGAATAGTTTTTTCAGTAAAAGATATTGGTAAAGCAATTTAAGCCAACTATCAGAAAATTTAATCTAAATCTTTTAAAACGTAAATAAATCCAAAAATATAAACGAGAGTATAGTTAAACGATAAAATTTATATAAGTTTTGGACAACATAAAAAAATGTTAATATATTTGATTTTGAATTAAAATAAAATATATTCAAAGATTGAAAAAAATATTTTGCAGATTATTCTTGCCAATTGAATATATCGAACTAAACATTCCATGTTTAGCTGTTTGGCTTAATTCGAGTTAACGAAATAGAATTTTAATACCATTACTATCGGATATAAGAGCTTATATCAGTAATACCGATATAGCAACAAGAATAATCTGCAACTTGTATTTAATAGTTTTTCAGTTGTATATAACGTTTTGATAAAATATTTTTTAGTTATTTACAGTTCATTTACAAAACGATTTTACTTTTGCTTTAAAAACATATTGTGATAGTTTAACAATCACTGGAACATCTAAAAAATAACGAAGCAAGTACTATGGTTTACAAATTTTTCTTCGACTACCACTTCAAAGTTCTAAACGTACTCATCCATATTTGTCGAGGTAGAGATAAGGCACAAAAATCCATATTCCGTAGGCTATTGGATACTTACGATACTATGCATTAGTTTTATGAAATATATTGACAAGATTTGATATACAATTGATATTAAAATGCTATCAAAAGTATGTTCAGATTGTCGGATAATTATTTCAGACAGTATATTTTGAGTTAATAGCTGGTTGGAATTTCGTCAACAGTACAGTTAAATTTAACTATTTAATATTCAATCTGCAAGACATTAATATCATTGGCAGAGCTGAAAAAATTTAAAATTTTTACTCGATATAATTGTAAACCATATTGTTTTTGTAACATTTATAATTATTATTTAAATTTAAATCAATTTAATTTACAAGTTTCTATTTCCAATAGTTTTAAAAACTATAGCTTCAATTTCGTTTATATTCCATTTCTTAATAAGTATATTATACATGTGCTAAAAATTCATTGTTATAGACAAGTTTATTTCACAACTTGATGCTAATGACTGCTGAATATTTTAATATTTCCTTGAATCGCAATATCATATATTTTGTATAATTTGTTTATCATGTACTTTAAGTGTATATTACATTACCCATCTATTAATAATTTTTCCGCTAAATTTTGGGAGAATATTTTTACATTTTGGTCCAATAAGAAATTTAAATTTATATAGAAATAGAGGCTCATCGGAAAGCTCATAAGTAGAAGCAACGTTATATAAAAATCCTAAGCTTAAGAAAAAAAGAAGTACAATAAACATGAAGTATAAGACAAAGTTAAAATTTGAATAAGACATTACATAATTTTATTTTGTAGTTTTTGCTTACTAATTATGTTTTAACAATGACGAATTATATTTTGTAGAAGATTTTTAGAAAAAATTAATTCCGATGTAGCGCTTAATTAAAAACTTCATTATAATTTTATATTTTGTTGTTTATGAGTAAACTACTAAAATACGAAGACAATGTTGCGTAAATGTTTCTTAAAATTATTGATCAATCCAGTAGTTAAATCAAAAACTTTGAAGAAATTTATTATTAAAACTTTTTATTAATTATGATATTATAGTAAATGTTATTTCAAAATGTTTATGTGTAATAAATTAATTTAATAACCTTTGTCATGTTTTGTTATAAAAATTTAAGAGGAATTAATTTCATGGATATGTTTTAAGAAACTTAGTTTTATTATATATTTTTATTAATATTTATTTTCTTTTTGAACAGATAAAGCTGACGATGTAAACAATATACTAGCTATCATCAGATTATATTATAACATTATTGCATTTACCTTAAATTACTGTAGGGTGTCCCAGAGTGTGTCGGTCTGGGGGAAGTTACTTGCCGACTTTTCAAAATTTTAGGGAGGAGGGTCAAACAACTCGAATTTAAGCGACAATATTTTTGCCATCTGTCAAAAAAGCATTAAAAAATTTTTTTCCTCCATAGAGTTGTCACTTTTCATTTTTTAGGTAGGGGGGTCAAATTTTTGAGAATTCTTTCGGGGTGGGGAAACCCCCTCCAGACCCCCCTCTGGGACACCTTGAATTACTGTGTATAGCGCGCACCTCATGCACCAAGATTAACTTTGATTTCTGTTTATTCTTGAAATATAAACTTTTTTAAAAATAATTTTTAGCTCCCTTTTTAGAAAAAGGAGAGCTTATGCATTTGACCATGTTTGTCTGTCAATCCGTCCGTCTTCCTGTCCGCAGTCTTATATTAATTAAGTAGATTTCCCTATTTCTTTAAATTAATTAAGGAATTTTGACTATTTTCACTTGATATAACTATTAAGTTTTTTACATAAGTAAACCTGAACCTATGAAAAAGTGAGCTCTCTATGAATGTGTTGTTATTGTTTTTCTTAGATAACGAGCATACCACGCACCTTAAATTTTTTCAGCGCGCGTAACTTTCGATACTTATCAAAACATTTTCCTTATATGGACTAGAAAACTTTTTTTTTTCTCGATTTCTATATAAATATAACTTAATTAACATAAGATACTGTATTAGATAACAAAAATATTTTGTAATATTTCTTAAAGGCAATTAAAATATATATAAATAAGTTTGGACCTATTTAATCAGAGGATTTTTTTGAAAATTTATTTATCTTTTATAAAATCTAGAAAATCTAACAAATATTTATAACTAGGAATAACTATAATTATTTTGATTCTTGTTATAAGTTATTTAATGATTTTTTACCAAAAAGTTAAAAAATATCTTTCTGGACCATTCCCCCTTCCAATCATCGGAAACTTGTTTAAAATTCAGTTTTGTTTAAATCGTATTTTATAGATAACTACCAAGCTATAAAGCCATTAAGTTTATTAGATATTTAAGGAAGTTAAAAATGGATTCATATATTTCAGTATATACTTTTAAATCTTTATAACCTTTATTTAATAAAGGAAATTTTTGCATAATGTTTTTTACGATTTATCCAACAATTTTATTGATTTCATTAAAAACGTAATTAAACGATTTTGTTTCATTTTTCATATCAATTATCAATGGCCTATTTATAACTGTATCGTTTTTGTATTGTAAATATAAAATTGATTTTCCTAATTGATGCCGATTTTTTATCTGACTTTGCAAATTTGTCAGATATATGGATTTGACTATGTCCGTCCGTCTGTCTGTCTGTCTGTCTGTCCGTCCGTGCACACTCTTATGTTAATTAAGGGATTTCGATCTTTACTCTAATAAAGGGATTTTACCAATTTCTTATGTTAATAAAGGGATTTTAACCTATTATTTATTCTAATTAAGGGATTTTTAAGTAAAAGGACAAAATATACGGTCAAAATTACAAAAAGGTATGCTCAAAATTTGCATTGAATGGGTCAAAAATCGACAAAATTGTGTCGAAATAGGCAAAAATCTGATAAAAATAGCCAAAAATTAGGTTAAAAAATTAGTGGCATATGCCAGTTTTTGTGATTTAGTCTTAAAAGTGCAAAAAATTACCGAAATACTAGCCAAAATGGGAAGAATTAGGCTAAAATAACAAAAATTAATGAATAATAAAAGTGGCATATGCCGCTATTTCCAGTAAAAAATGGATTTATAATCTCAGAAATGTCTCAAAATCTAGTCAACATAGGGGAAATTCGGCAAAAATATCAAAACTTAAAGTGGCATATGCCACTAATAAACGATTATAAAGTGATTTGTTTTTGATTTCATCTGCTTTTAACATAATAACTAACTTGTAACCGAAAATATAAAATAATGGGAGCGAGCGAACGAAGAGAACGAACGAAGACCATATACTATCTAAAATTTAAACCGCAAAGTCAGATATTATGACAGTATCGATCTTGTTTAAATTTCTAATTGAAAACTCTGTTTTTACCTGATTTTAACATCCTTAATTATGTTAAATTTACAGTTAGAAATTTCTAATTTTTATTAAAACATTTTCTTTTGTTTCTATTGTGCCCCCAGAGGACACCTTTACGCAATCATTTCATTTTTGAGGCCATCATTTCATCACATGACCTCCAATTGTCCCTATAAAAGTGACAACTTTTCCCATTTCTCTTTATCTCGCTTCAGACTTTAAAAAAGTGACATTCAAATCAATCAAAAACTGTTTTGTCACTCATCACTGATGAGTATACGTTATTCAATTTATAATTTTAATCAATAAAATTAGTTTTCAATTCAAAGTCATTCATTCACTCTATCATTAATTTGTGACATCAAAGGTCACAATATTGACGCAGTCGGTAGGATTGAAATCGACTGACTTTCGAATCGAAAAGAAGGAAAAAGCGGGAACTCATCCAAAGTCGATTCAATGGCGGGAAAACGCAAAAACCGAAATTCTAAGACTCAAAGCGCAACACCAGTTCAGACTCGAAGTGCAACACATGGTTCGACACAAAACACTCAACAGACTCAACAGTCACCTCCAGTGTCACCACCAAACACGCCACCAGTAGTCCGAACGAAACCACCGGAAACACGTGTTGACGGAAATCAATCCTCAACAATGCTTCGCTTTGATTTCGGAGATCAAACTCAAAC
>JAQIXJ010001773.1:0-18737 GCA_034700185.1 Phthiracarus laevigatus | reverse complement strand
TGATTTTAGTGTCGAATGGAAAATTTGAGGAAGTATTTAGAAAAATGTAATCTAAACCAAATAAAAACAACAACTAATAAACATTTGACAGAAACAAAAGTTCAGTTAAAATATTCGTCTAAACAGTTGATCACATCTCAACCTAAATATACAACAACTCAAATCGTCACGAATCACACAAAAAAGAATAAATCAGCAAAACTTATTTTAATAATTATTGGATCGATATTTATAATTTGTTTTATTTGTATGATTTTTATGTTATCATATATGTATTACGAGACAAACATAACAGTATGCTTTTTCAGATCTATTTGTTTCTTAATTTTATGAGTTTACTAATATTTATGATTCAAAATTAGAAAAAGTTAAAGAAAAATCAAAAGCCAAAAGAAAAAATTAACAAATACATGAAACATGATGACGTAAGTATTTTATATTTAATATAAATATCGATAATTAAACATTTTTTAAAACAAAGAACTCAACAAACTCTAAAACGTCAGTATTTAGGGAAGATTCCGCTTCCACTGAAAAAACAACTGGATTTGAGATCAGCGATGAAGATGAGACAAAATTTAATAAAATAACATATTCAGACCAAAGAAATAAAGGCATAAATGAGTTAAATGTTTGGAAAAAGAATTGATTTTATTTTATAATAATAATATATCTATAATTCATTAAAACTTCGTTCTAATAATTCGTATTTTATGTTTTGGAACTTAAATCTCCAAAAGAGTTAAATATTATTAAAAAATTGAATTGTTTATATTAAAAATTAATAAGATTTTTAATCAAATTGTCTTTTTATATTTATTTTATAGTTTAATTCTGTTTTAAAGTTAAGATTAATATAAGAGTAATATGTTATAAGAGTAATTATATTTATTCACCAAATGTTTGTGAATAATTTTTGTTAAAAAATTCCAAATTTAATTTTTTTTATCTGTTTTATCATTAGTTTAAACACTTATTAATATATTTTAATCTAAACTGTAACCGGTTATTATGGATTTATCTTTAACTTAACATATTTGAGAAATTTTAACGTTCGTTAACTCAATTCATTAAATATCATTAAAATTTAAATTATCAGTTAAAAATAATTACTTAAATAATTAGTTGCTTTTAAAATATGCAAAATAGACAATAATAACATAGAAGAAAATAAATTTACTTTTTAATTAACTTTAAAATGACACTTATTTTTGAACTTATTCCATATAAAATTCAAGCAAAATCATATTAAATTGTCAAAAAAATTAAACGGTTAACCATTTTTTTACATTAACTTAACAGGTTAAGAATCTTTATAACTTCTTATAATTTCTTAGTTATTTTAATTATAAAATTATTAGCTAAAGATTAAATTTTTACTTAGATTATTTAGTAAATTCAACTCACAGTAAACTAAATAAATAAATAAATAATTCAGCCAATCAAATAGAAATAAATGCTTATTTTAAAAATTTTTCCCTATTATGTCTCTTAATTCCACTGATCTTAACTAACAATGTTTTTGTGATATGCATCGCAATTGACTTATGTTTTAATTGTTTAAACTTAATATTCAACGATAACGAACTTTAAAAATACGTTAGATTTTTCATCTATAATCTTGATTTGACATATCATTAATTGTGATTGTGATTATTGGATAATTTAATCAACTGAATGAAAATTTAAAAAATTTCGATAAAATTGAGTTCAGATTCTCCTTAATTACAAAGTGTTTAAATATAAAGAAAAAGAATGTGACGAACTAAACAATATATCAATCTCATATATGATGCAAACTGGAATTATAGCAAAAATCGTCTTTATTATTGTCTCGCAATCAATTGACTTTGAAAAATATTTTAATAAATCAAAAAAGTCTTATTTTTTATTAAATTATTTCATGTGATTATTTAATAAGAAAATGATGATTAAAATGACTTTACTTCTATGTGAGTATAAATAATTTGAGATCAATAAAATTTAATAAATAACCAAATAATATTTGTTTGTTAATCATTCAGTAATCATAAAAATATCTAAGAGCTATAATCAGTTAAATATTTGTGATCAAATGAAACGATCAAATACTAATAGATTTGACTTTGCAATCAGACTGAGATTAACAGAAGGTTTAAATAAACAATATATTATGATATTATGATGAATAGCTATGGATGGAAAATATATAGATACAGTGATATGTCATTAGATATTTTAGGTAAAGGAGTTCAAAGGGATGTAACAATTAGAAGCTGTTTAGCGTTTTCAATTACCGTAAAAGATATGACTCCAACCATTGATCAATATAGTCATAGCTATAATCTGGAGTGTTATTATAATGTAACCAATAATTAAAATTGATATGAATTTTATTTTTCTAAAACCAAAGAAATTGTGAATTTTAAATATTCATGTTTTACTACATTACAATTTGGTTTTTACTTAAAGGTGGAAACAATAGAATTTAATTGTAAGATTATAAAAATGATAAGTTACGCTATGGAGAGAGAAACAACAATAACATTTACTTTGACTGAATGTTCATCAAAATCAGTTAACTCCCAACAAATGATTGTATACCATCCACAATAAATTATCGATGAAAATAAAAGCGACTCTTTATTTGTTGAAAGAATTGCTAATAAAACACAAAGAAGTAAAAGAAGAAAAGTATGGATTCTTCGTTGGCTTAATGATTTCACTCCAATATGCAATGAATTAGCTAACGAAACAAAAATTATTCCTCATTTTTTTCAGAGCTATCGAAAATACTAGCATTTTTATCAATTAAATATGATGGGAAAGCATCGGTATAATACTAATTTATGTCAATGGACAACACAAATATTTCATTACATTTGAAAATGAATTAAGCTATAGAGTATTATACTATAATCATATCGTATTATTTACTAAAAGAATGATCTCCCTCCATCTCTCTCTCTCTCTCTCTCTCTCTCTCTCTCTCTCTCTCGAAGAGAAGCAGAGCTTATGGATTTGAGTATGTCTGTCTGTCTGTCTGTCTGTCCGTCCGTCCTCGTGTCCGCAGTCTTATGTCTTATGTCTGGGGCTTCGTATGTCTTAGATTAATAAATACATTTTAAATTTGCTCATATTTGTTACAGAACTTATATATTTGTGGCATTCTTACACATTAACATATAAGAAAGTGAGCTCTCTATGAATGTTGCGTTCTTGTTTAATGGTATGGTTTGGTTTGGATTAGTTTACATAATTATTTTTTGCAATGGTTTGGATTGGTCTAGTTTGAGAATGTAAATTTAAGGATGGTTTTGGTTTGGGAAAAGTCAAACCATTAGCACCTTTAGTTTTTTTATAACAATTAGCGCGCAAGAGATAAGTATATTGTTCGAAAGTATGACATAATTTAAGTGTGGAATGCAATAATACATACTTACTGGAGGTTTGAAACGAATATATTTAATTTAAAACGTTGTACGGGCTTTATAGCAATATGTTGATTAATGCTTATTGTTGTGAGAAAATTAGAGTCAAAAATGTTTTAATTCCCGATTATATATGAAAACTTTATAAGGATTTAATGTAGACTATATATTACATAGATTATCTGCCTATTCCTGTCTACGTGACTGTATCGCTAATTCTTTAGTACATCTGTATACTACAAATTTCATACGCGACTGCATTATGCGTGTTAATGTAAATTACGAAATCCAATGCATTCTCAATTGAGTAATACAGCAATAGAGCGAAATTCTCTGTTTTATTATGTAACTCTTTTTTCAGGGAAAAATATTTTGTATTCAATGTAGCGGAATAGTGCGGAATAGCCGAAAAAACACTGATATATTTTATTGTTAACAATAGCTTTTTACTTGAAAACACTATGTGAAACTGTGAGCATAAAATAATACATTTTAATTCATGCATTATTAAAAACATTTATCGCGCAATTACAACAATGTGAGTATGTATCACAATATTTGATTTAAACGGTTTAACAATACTAATGATAATTACGTTTAATTCGCTTTTAACCGATTTTTCTAGGATTATTCTAAATATTTTTGTATTTTATTTCTAACGCAAACTCATATTTAGTTTTTTTTAATTTTATGAATCAATTATAACGAAAGCTATTTTTAAACTTTTTAATTCCAAAAATACTCTTTATTTTAAAGTAAAAAATGATAGAACCGATTGCAATACTTTTTTTGTGTGAGTATTAATCATTTAAATATAATAACATTAATAACTATTTATATTTTTAAAACTGTAATATTAAGCAATTATAACGACATTAAATTGCGTTTATCAGAATGATATTTGTTATGAAATGAAAATTTCAAATAAAACTATATTTGACTATGCGCTCACATCTAGATCTTATACAACTAATAGTTATATTATATTAAATAACTATGCCTGGCGAATATTAAGTCTAAATAGAGATACACCGATACTTCTGACTACCAATGTTGAGACAAATATGAATCATTTAATTGACTCTGTATTAGCAATTTCTATTAAAGAATCCTCGAGTGATTATCTAGAGTGTGGTTATAAGGTGAATGAATAATTATAATAATAGTTTTATAATCAATCATTTATACCACATATTAAATAAAATACTGTACTAAACAAATATTTTTTAAGCGAGAGAGACAAATTTTTATCTGTAACACTAAGCCAATGGAACGGCATTTAAATTGTTTATCAAATCGAAATGACAATCAATTGATTACATACAATCCACGGTCGTATTTCGATCATGAAAAACATCCGATTTTGTTTATTGAAAGATATGTTAATCATAATCAGAGTAGTATTAAAAGAAAAATATGGATCAGTTTATGGCCATTCTCTGATAATCCAAGTTGTTTTCCTGTAATTAAAGAAAAGACCAGTATTAGAATTCCTCAGTTTTTGCGTTCTATTAGTAACTCACTGGAAATAACAGGAATAATACCGCTTAGATTTGATGGAATACCATTTGCTTTAGTATTATTTTATCACAATGGATATCATAAATATTGCTATACGCCTGAAGAAAATCTAGATAATATGGTATTATATTGTTTAAGTTACTATTATTCATAAAATATTTTGCTATTTATAAAATTTAAAATTTGAAGTGTCAAACTAAAAAACTTAAGAAAAACATAATTATTTATGATTTTATTTTAGTGTCAAATTAACAATCTCAGGAACTTTTTAAATTGTAATGAAAACATTGAGACAACGCAAACTCTTAAAGAAATTACAACAATCATTACACTTTCAACAAAATTACATCATATCATTCTGATTATTCAGTCACAGCTCTGAAAATAAACACGACTAATGAAACAAAAGACAAGACAATTATTATTTATATTATAATAACTAGAACTTTGAAAATCGTTAGAAAAACTAGTGCCAAATCGTTTGATAACCGTTAAAAAATGTTTTAGTCGTTGGAAACTTTAGATTATGAAATAAATTAAAAATGATTTATATTTATTTAAACCCTAAAGTATTTCATTAAAACCCTTGCTATTATAAATGAAATTACTTTAAAATAAAATCTTTAGATACTGAAACTAGTAATTGTGTATATATATAAGATTGTGATAGTTATCAGTTTCAGAATTTACTTATTCTAAATAAATTAATCCAGAACCATCATCGAACGCGTTTAGTAAATTTAAAAACAGAATATTTTGTAACAACTTATTAATTTATATAAATTTAAGGACATTTTAAATTAAATTCATTAAAATCGTTAGATTTATTTAAAATCGTTAGATACGTTAGAATCGTTAAAAATTTTGAATTGAATTTAAGATCTGTGATCTTCACTAATATGAAGTTATACATAGTTCGAATTAAGTAATTCTGCTGAATAACTGAATTTTTACTTAACGATTTTCAAAGCCCTAAAAATATCAGTATCATTAAATATAATCATTTTATATTTACTTTTTAATGCAATTTCATTAAATTTTGTTAAATATTGAATTATATTAATGGTATTAAATTGAGAAAATGGTATTTGTATGATATTAAATAAATTTAAATGTTGATAAATTTATATATAATAACATTAATGACAAAATTTTATGGTTATTGTTTTTATTGCAACAGTCAACGGTAAAATAATATTAGAAATTCGCCTGAAATATGTCGTTGCAGTTTTGATAAAATGCATTCACAGTTAACACAAATCAAAATACATAAATTTTTTTAGACCTAGAAGACATCAATATAACTAATGCAGCAGTCCTTAAACTACACCCCATCTTGTGACCCCTCATTTAATTCAGCATTTGAATAATCTCGGTGTCGTAGAGAAACTCCAAACCTCACCAAACCGGGCAATTAAGACGCATTCGCCTTATAACGTGCACCTTCCAACCAAAATGGACTCTTTCCCATAAGAGGATTTCCATCCCTGGTATGATCCTTCAATTTAACTTCATTTTTTGAGCATATTTTATTGATATAGAAGTTGAATAGAAAATTAAAATTGTTTTTGACACCACCTTAAAGAAAAGGTTTCCAAAAATTAACCCCCGCTTGTTATTGGTTTTTCATATTGGTGTCGATGGTTGGAGAGGGTATAAAATGATTGTAACAATTTTCAGTAGGAGCCCTATCATTTCGATCTACATGCTTTCCTATTTTAAAGTTGAATGCTGTTATATGTCTTTCGGCCAAGGGTCCAGAACTCGACTTCAATTTTTGAAAATTCGTTTTTAAAAGATCACTGTGGAACTGTAGCTCCATCTACTTCCCAGTAATGTGATTATTTTTGGGCTTTTGGCACGAATTTAAAACAAAGCTAATTCTTATGTCTGGGGGTTAGTGTAGGATGCTACGCAGCAGGCAATGATTAAGATAAAGACCGAGTTTCGAGCCCTAGTCGCTTCTTCCTTCCTTCCAATTCCCTAGTAGCTCGCTTGGACATTGGTGGACATTGGTGGACTTTGGAAAAAAAGTGGTAAGGTATGCAGTTGCACACAGTACAGTTGGCAGCCATTAGGTGTAAACAAGAACGACACATTCATAGAGAGCTCACATTTTAAAGTTTTTTAACATTATTTTAAATTTAATCGGCAATAATACGTGCATTGAAAGATACAACAACCGAAATTTTTTTCCTTACATAAATTTTTTGATGTCCTCGATCGAATAAAAGTGGATCAATAAATTTCGGCTTGTAAGATTTAAGTGATTTGA
Organism: Phthiracarus laevigatus; assembly: GCA_034700185.1. Taxonomy (NCBI): domain Eukaryota; kingdom Metazoa; phylum Arthropoda; class Arachnida; order Sarcoptiformes; family Phthiracaridae; genus Phthiracarus; species Phthiracarus laevigatus. The sequence continues at coordinate 11,531 of JAQIXJ010001773.1, read as the reverse complement.
ATTGCAAATGTTACATCATTTTGTTTATTTTTTCAATTGATTGATCGCAAAATTATTTATAAAATACTTACTGATTAAATTTTCAAGTCGATGGCTATTTTTTAAAAATCATTACTGCTAAAAATATTTTAAGCGACTCTATAATTACTAAACGTAATCATATTTTAATTATTTACACTAAGAAGCAAAGTTCACAAAATATTTTATTTGATAAATCTGTTTATTATAAATACAAGAGAAAAAAATATAATTATAAATTATATTATTTTTAAAATCAGGTTAAATCAATCATATATTCTTTCATTTCTTTTTCAAAATGTTTAATACTTTTGAGTTTTTGACTCATTAGTTTCATCTGAATAAATTTCTCTATTAAATTTGGTCAAATCTTCATCGCTAATCTCAAATCCAGTTGTTTTTTCTTTGGAAACTGAATCTGATAATTCAGTTGATTCAGAATGTGATGAATTCTATATTTAAAAAATGTATTTCTTAATCTTTTTATACTTTTATTTATACAAAGATAACCATAAAAAAATACTTACAGAATCGAGTCTTTTATAATTATAATACTTTTTATGTGATTTTTGATTTTAATCAAATTTTCCCTGTTTATCATAAAAAATATAGTCAACCAAAATATTATATTAAACGCTTACAATTTTGGTTTGTTCATAATAAATTAAGCATAACATAAAAACCATACAAAGAAAACATATTAAAAATATTAAACCAACTTTAATTTTTGTCGAATATGTATTAATTGATGTATTTGTTGTCAATTCTCTAAATATGTTTTTAAATTCACTAAAATTTTGCCCCCAGAGGACACCTCAACGCAATCATTTCATTTCTGAGGCCATTATTTCATCACATGACCCCCATTTGTCCTTATTAATGTTATCACACTTTCCTTTCTCTTTCTCTCTCGCTTCCGACTTACAAACAGTGACATTCAAATCAATCAAAAACCGTTTTGTCACTCATCACTGATGAGTTTCCTTTGTTCAATATTTTAATTTTATTTAAATATAATTTTCTTTCCATTCAAAGTCAATCATTCATTCATTCACTCATTAATTTGTAACATCAAAGGTGACATTTTTGGCGGAGTTGGTAGGATCGACTGAGTTTCGAATTTAAAAAAAGAAAAAAAGCTGGAACTCATCCAAAGTCGACTCAACTCAATGGCGGGAAGACGAAGAAACCGAAATTCTCAAACTCAAAGCACAACACCAGTTCAGACTCGAAGTGCATCACAGTCTCAGACACGAAACACACAACAGACTCATCAGTCACCTTCAGTGTCACCAACAAGCACTCCACCAGTAGTCTGAACGAAAACTCGTGTTGACGGAAATCATTCCTCATCAATGCTTCGCTTTGATTTCGGAGATCAAACTCAAACTCAAATCACACCATCAGTGGCTCACAACACAACGGCCAAACTCTTTGACAGCTTCTCTGGAAGTGATGCTCTGATCCGAATCGAAGATTGGCTTACCATTTTCGAAGTCACAACCTCAGACTGGACGGACAAGGTAAGAATCTCAGCTGTGTGTCGACATCTCACCGGAGTGGCAATGCATCGGATCGATCATGAAATCGTACCATTGATCCGAACCATCACATGGAATCAATTCAATAGCAAAGCAAACACACGTTTTATTCGTCACACACTTAATCCATTGGAAGAGGCTTTCGAAAGTTCAACGTACGGGTGAAACCTTCGATTCGTACTTCAAGGACAAGCGAAAACTCCTTCAACACGCTTGTGAATGCGGTGCAAATCATGTCTTCTCTCTCGTGGACTCCAAGACACGAGTACACGAAATCTCATTGGCGCACAATTTCCCAAAACCCCCGAACAATGGTTGGAGATTGCACTGCAGATTGAAGACTCAAACACTCAAACAAGCAATGAACAAACACCAGAGGCACAATCACATCAATTCCAGACTAAAACCAATCCAAAAGAAGTGGGATCTAAACAAACCGAAGACACCAATTGATTTCTCGAAGCCACCGACAAATCCTAACCCAGTGTGCAAAGCATTTCGCGACAACAAATTTCATTGGAAAAAGGATTGTCCTCGACTCATAGTTCAAACACCAGCACCACAGTCAATGGCATATAACGACGAGTCGCCAACGGCATCAGCCTAAAGCAACGCGATTCAGCAAAAGCTCATCATGCTTGACATCATTCTCAATATGCATCCACTCAGACCATTTCTGGATACAGGATCAACAATCACAGTGATTTCAAAGAAAATCGCCGATCGCATATAACTTCGATGTGACGCGATGTGATTAATTCCACTGACGCACATCGCTGGTTCCACCGCAACACATGGATCGATCGACTTGAATATTGAAGTCGCTGGGCAAACGTTTTAATCAAAAGTACACGTTTTGAAAGATCTCGTTCACGACAAGCTAAAGCACAGCTCACAGCAACGTTGACATCACTACTCATTGCAATGCTCACAGCAATAATCACATCCCCGTTCACACCTCAGCACCACTCAACACTCGAACGTTTAGATCGCTCTCAAGTCTGGCGCCAGACGTGTCACGAACTGAAAGTTTGGTCAACAATCATTTCACAACAAAACTTGACATGACGCGTCATTTGGCAACAGCAGATTGTGACTCAAATACAAGTAATTCATCAAACGACTTACTCACAAAGATTTGACAACAGTGTCAGCTGACAGCACAAACTGGATGTTGTCATCGAAAACTTCCTTTCATTAAAAGATGTAGTCAAAAACAAAAACAGGTTTCGTCTCATTTTTTGCCACATCAAACAACAACTCAAATCAATCGTATGGAATCAACCATTTAACGAACGCAAGGAGACCGAAAAGCTAATCAATCCTTCGCTTTGGAATAGATATCGGGGGCCTGGCAGAATCAAAGATTCAAAATCCAGTAACAACAGCAGCAGCAGCACCAAAAACAACACACCAAAACCAGGAAACGATGTTCCTTTTCTGGTTGGGAATTGTGCCCCCAAAGGACACCTCAACGCAATCAGTTCATTTCTGAGGCCATCATTTCATCACATGACCCCAATTTGTCCCTATAAAAGTTATCACACTTTCCTTTCTCTTTCTCTCTCGCTTCCGACTCACAAACAGTGACATTCAAATCAATCAAAAACAGTTTTGTCAATCATCACTGATGAGTTTCCTTTGTTCAATATTTTAATTTTATTTAAATAAAATTTTCTTTTCATTCAAAGTCAATCATTCATTCATTCACTCATTAATTTATGACATCAAAGGTCACAAAATTAATTAAAAAATTTATTAACTTTTCAAAGTAATTGCATTATTATAAAAACAATACATTATCACTTAATGCGTGTTCAGGTGTTATATAAAATTTATTTTGTCTGTTGTGATAGTATAAAATTATGGTGGATTTAGTATCATTATGAATTGCTGCTAATAATCCTGTTATTTCATGAGATTTATCAATATCTAATAAAAACCTAGGAATATCTGAACTAAAATCATCACATATGGGATCTTGACTTTTTGAAATCGATAACTTAAGCACTTTTCTCTGATTACCACTTATATTATGGTAAACTCTTTCAACTAAATAAAATATTAGAACATCCCTATGTTAAAAACCTATTGGTATATGTGCTATAAATAGTTTGTAATCAATTGGATTTGATGCACAAGTATTCATTATTAATTTATTCGGCGAGCTTCGACCCAATTGAAGCAAAGAAACTCTTCTTCACTTTTCTGTAAATTAATAAATGATTAATAATTATTAACACATTTATTTCTATTTGATGTGTGGAGAACGAGAAAACATTGTTTTCAAATTTTATGGTTTGTTACGCGTATTATGGAATAGTTAAACATCAAAAATTAAGTGTTTTAATTAATTTAAAAGTGAATATAAAAATCGCATAAATACTAAGTCACCTTATAGTAACACGCAACTATAATCTTTAGAATCAAAACAGTATAATAGTTAGATACACCTAATTCTGTATCAATTGTTTGATCGATTTTCTCTCCACTCTTTGTGTTAATATCCAATGAATTATCGCTATAACTATATATTTGCCATTTGTAACTATTTGTAATAATATAATTCATATAATATATATCATTAGCTTTTGATTTCATTCTCAAAGTACATGCGTAATCAAATCGAGATTTATTTTGGTTTTTCATTTATTTTGGTTTTTCATTCGTAAAAAATACGTTACAAAATAAAACAAAGACTAGTATTACATAAACGTCTATTATTTATTTTATAAGTTATGTTAGGTTTTCGTTTAGTTTGGTTTGGTGATGTTAGGTTAGGTTCAGTTATGTTAAGTTAGGTTTTTAAATGATTGTAGATTACGTGTGAAGCTTAACAATAAAATGTTACTTCATTTAGAATTCGAACAAATAAATGCGATTTAATTAAAACAATTAAAACCTATGCAAATATATTCACGCACATTGAGTTTTATTACATAAAAAGTATTTTCACTGTTAGCGGTTAAAGCCATGTTATTCGAAACTTTAGTATACCGTATATGCTTTTTATGCACACGAATTCACAGAAAAATCGTTTTTTTAACAGGTGAGTCCTTAAAAGTATATGCATTACAAACATTGATTGATTGTACAGTAATGTAATTGAAAAATTAGGAATAAACAGATTACGAATTTATTATTAACTTCATTTAAAATTTGAATTAATATTTTCTGGGCAAGAAATAAAAAATTAATAATAAATAAATTAATTATAAAAAATAATAAATTATCTCTCAGTACTTCTATTTCGATTATCGTAATTTTCTCACTAAGAAAAATCGCATTAAGAAAAATCACGAGACAATCAATAATTCATTAACAAACAAATTCGTTTTCTCTTACCAAACGAAATCGGACTATAGTTATCTAATTTTATTAAGATGACGCTACGTCACGACATATTCACACTGAAAGCATTTTACTTAACGCTGTTTGCTATTGTTTTATTACACACGTGTTTTATTAAGCATTTATATTAAAATACAATAGCCGTAAGAATACGTCACTCAATGATAGACACTGATTATGAGCATCACTACTGTATAGCATTACATTTAGCGTTTATCACTTCAATCTATTTTTGTTATTATTTATGGATTTATTTACAGCCTTTAATAATACATGTATATAATATATCACTGCACTGGACAAAGCGATATTAATTTTAATTAATACAGTCAAAAAGATAGCATTTGCTACTTTTTTATTTCATAAATTGAAAGCATATTATATGTGCATGAATTACATATTTTGGAGTCATTTTAGCTCCATTTATAAAAGCTATTAACTGCTATTTTTAATGATAAATGCTATAAAAGCTATAAATGCTATTTTCCTGAAATCGAAATATTGTCGTTTAAATCTGAATAGTATATGATACCCCTTCACCAAAAATATTTTTATACCAAAAATTCTTAACTTTCCAAAAAATGTTAAATTTTCCAAATAAAATAAATTAAGAAAGATTTAGAAAAATGTTAATATTAAGAAAAAAACATTAAACTTTAACCTTTAAGTAATTTTACAAAAAAATATAAATGCTATTTTAATTGCTATTTTAGTGATTTATTAATGCTATTTATAGCGTTATTTCTATATGCTATAAAGGCTATTATTTTGACTCTATTAATTAAACTAAACCCTATTTGTCTCCCCCAAATTTAATAATACTATCAAAATAATCTCAATTAAAATCTCCACACGGGTTCCACTGAAGATGTCGGAGTGCAGAGGGATGCGAGGCAAAGGGGATGCACGGGCACAACGAAATGAAAAATTCAGGGGTATGTGAAATAGCAGGAGGTACTCAGGGGTGCGAGGGTACATGGAAATTGGGCAAAAGGGAATGCAGTACACAAGGTCATACGGGAGACAGGGGATTCAGGGTAAAGGGGAATGCGGGGCAACAAGAGAAAACGGACTCTAGGGCAAAGTGAGATCCATAGCTTAATGTTGATAACATTGAGCCAATTTGCGGCAAATTTTGCCGCGGGTTTCTAGTTGTTGTAAAAATTTTAATTTTTAAAAGTTCTAAAAATGTAATAGTATACAAAACTGCTAAACACGCGCGCCTACGGCGCTCCAACATAATTAAAAACTAAGAAAATACTAAAATTATTCAACAATGAGGCCTGTATAATGCACAACGCCCTCAAAATCTAATGAAATATATGATATGAATTATATTACTATAAATGGTTACAAATGGCAAATATATAGTTATAGCCATAATTCATTGGCTATTCACACAAAGAATGGAGAGAAAAAAGATCAAATTATGGATACAGAATTAGGTGTTTCTAATTATTATACCGATTGGGGTCAAAAGATTATAGTTGAGTGTTACTATAAGGTGACTAAAGTATTTATTCGATTTTTATATTCACTTATAAATTAATTAAAACACTTAATTTTTGTTTAATTATTCCATAATACGTGTAACAAACCATAAAATAGAAACAATGTTTTCAGGTTCTCCACACATCAAATAGAAATAAATGTGTTAATAATTATATATTGTTAGATTTACATGAACTTAAAATTAATTGCTTTAGTTTGTGTAGTTTACATAATTTAGTTTACAAACATAGTTTACTGGATTGTTATAATGTATTAATTTTTATTAATCAATAATTATTTTACAGAAAAGTGAAGAAGAGTTTCATTGTTACTCTTCGCCTCAACTCTTGCCGAATAAATTAAAATTGAATACATGTGCATCAAATCCAATTGATTACAAACTATTTATAGCATATATACCAATTGCTTTAGAAAATAAGGATGTGCTATCTTTTTATTTAGTTGAAAGAGTTCACCAAAGTTTATGAGTTAATCACGAAATGTGCTTAAGTTATCGATTCCAAAAGTCAAGATCCCACATGTGATGATTTTAGTCCAGACATATTTATCTTAGTTTATTGCATTCTGAGATTACAAATTATGTTTCAAAGCTATAAATACAATATTCCAAATCCCATAATTAATATAAACGATAATGAACATTAGTAATTTAATTTAGTGATTTAATTAGCTCACTTTGATTCCGATGTTAACTATTATATAGTTATGTTCGTAATCATAAAAAACTTTTCAGTTATCATATTCATCATCGTGGATAAAAAAGAAAGTATGAATTTTAAAACTATTGTCAATACAGCTTTGTAATTTTAAATTTTCAACACGCTACCACATAACCACTTTAAAATAGACCTGGAAAAAATATCTGGACGGGACAGGACAGGATCGGGATTCAGAAATTTAAACGGCAATTATCGGGACGGGATTATACTATGTAAATATTGGGACAGAACAGGATTGCAAAATTCGTTGTTTTAATCCCGAAAATCTATTTTTTTTGTGTAAACATCGTTGAACTTTACTTTTTTATTAATTTTAAACAAACATTACAGTGATATGATTTATAATGTATCTTATATTGAGTTTGGAAAATATTAAGTATTGAATTTTTATAAACAAAAACTGTATAAAATTTTTTATTCGATTAATTAATATCTTTATATTGATAAAAATAAAATAGCACCGTTAAAGGACCGGACGGGACTAAATATTTCTTTAAACAGGATGGAAAAGGACATGAATAATACTTAAATTTAACGGAAGTGGAAGTGACTCACATATTTAAAGTTTTAGCATATCTACTTTACAACATAGATAAAAATTAGACATGGACAGGATTTTCCTAATAATTACAAATCATATTAAGTGAAAACATGTGTGTGTTCGCACAATTATACGGATGCTCGGGAACAGAGAAGACATTGGGTTGTGCTGTGTCCAAACTGTTACCGCCACTTGTATTAAGAGCTATCTGAGGAACAAAAGTATAAAACACATATACAGTGTCCTCATCGGAACAACTAAAGTAGAGTTAAATTTTATATGAATGCATTCTAAACCAGCCGTTCTACTGAAACGAAAGCTTACTGTGTAATGGAAAGAAAAAACTCTAAATGAGCATTCAATTTTACATTCTTTAAGTTGCGAAATGTTACACATTTATCACATTTATATCAAATGTGACCATGAGTTTGTATTATCTTGTTTATTCTTCTTAAATATATTAAAACCTCTACATAGCAGATAAAAAATTTTGGCTTGTCTCAAAAAACAAGTAAATCCAAATAAACATCAATATTAATAAACTTATAAGCTAATAGCCTTTAATTTAATAACTGGTATATAAGCTACCATTAATCAATTCGTATCCATTAGTTTAGTTGAGTAAATTTTAAACGGCAATGTATGCTTTAATGATTTCTCAAATTTTTTTGCTTACCCTCATTGGATGCTTTTGTTGGTGTATTATTTCATTATTCGGATTTTATTCGAAATTAAAACATTACCCCACAGGCCCAAAACCATTACCATTTTTTGGAAATATAATCAGTAAGAATATTATTTTTTAATTGAAAATTTAATATAATTAAGAAACGTTTGCTTGCTTTTTAGCGTTAATCAGAAACCTTAATCGTCATCCATGTTATTATTTTCAAAAGTTGGCAGAAAAGTATGGCAATGTGTATACGTTTTGGTTAAGCACAGCACCAATAGTTTTCATAAACAATGTTGATGTGGCAAAAGACACTTTTAATAAAATAGAGTGTTGCCATAGATTTGATCCGAATGGGACCATTGAAACCCAAATATCCACCACGTTTTTCGGAAGTTATAATAGTTTTGGTTTTATGAATTATCGCGATGAGTTCAATATATTAAACAAAATATCAGTGGATGCTCTAAGGTATACTTAATTTACATTAAAGTACTGCTATGTATTTGAACTGTCTGTCCACTTGATTGTTTGAAATTTTCCTTGTGTATTCATTGTAACAATAAATCAAAAGAACTAATACAATTTTTATGTTAACATAAGCTTATAATAAACTAATAAAGTGAGCTACATTTTAATACGTGTTTAATATTAAATCTTAAACGTTATACAATTACAGAATTATTTAATGAACCTTTAATAATATTGTCTTATGAATTTAAATTACTTTATATAATACTTTCATAAATTTTTTGTAGAAAATATTTAAGCAATAATAAAATATCAGAAGTAACGCATAAAATTGTCAACGAAACATCACAGATGATGATCAAAAAAGAAGCTGGAAAATCATTCCTACCTTTTTCCTACGCAGAGAATATATTTATTCGTACATTAGTTGAAAGTACTTTTGGGAAAACATTGGATTTTGAAGACAAAAGTGTGGAATTAATTGAAAGCAATTTTATATCCATTCAAAAGACGTTTGCTTTCGTAGCTCTATCCGAATATTTTCCATCAATAAAATATTTGATTGATATACCAAAACAGAAATCTTTAAGCGACAATGTTATCGGTTTGTTGAGAAAATGGTTCGACGAACTGGTTGACCAAAACCCAAAAATTAATACGTGTGATACGTTATGTGAAGCCGAAATTTTGGCCGCAAATAATTATAGAATGCTGAAGGAAAATAAAGCGAAATTATATATGAATGTTTCGAATATATTTGGAAGTCTTTCGAGTATGTTTATGGGTGAGTGTATACATGTATTCAGTAATATGAATTTGATTAAATAAACGCTGGTTTTATAGCTGCAACAGATCTCAGTCTATACACATTTAAATGGTTACTGCTTTTTATGTCGTATTATACGGAAATGCAGCGTAGAATGAGAGACGAAATAAACGATGTTATTGGTAACTAATTAATTAAACTAAAACAATAATGAATTGTATAAATTGTTAAATAATTAATTTGTGATTATTTTGGAACACAGGTAATAATATTCCGAACCAAAGTGATAGAAATAAATGCCATTATGTGAACGCATTCATTTGCGAAATTTTACGATATCGTAATGCTTCGCCATTAGGAGTGTTTCACACAACATCGCGCGACACACAAATCGGTATAAAGTTTTCGTTAAAATTGATTACTAAAAAACCTAATTTGAGAATATTTTAAAAGGAAACAAATCAGTGCCAAAAGGAACGATGATTTTGTTGAATCAATTTTCAATACTTAATGATCCAAAGCATTGGATAAATCCGGAGATTTTTAATCCCGAAAGGTTTCTTGACTCTCAACAGAAGTTTATTACCGAAAATATAGCATCGTTTGTACCATTTGGTATTGGAAAACGAATGTGTGTCGCAAACAAGTACGCCATAAGTTTACAGTTTTTGATGATAACGTGTCTGTTACAGGCAACCAATGGTTACCAGTTTGTGCTTCAAGACAAACATAACGTTGATTTAGATCCATACAGATTTGGTTTCTTTCTTGAACCGAACGCATATTACGTGAGACTAGAGAAGGAATAAGATTTAAGTTATAATACAGTAATTTTCAATTACAATGTTTCATCAATTAACTCAATTTACAACAAGCATTTATTTCATAACATAAATTAAAGGTTTATCGAATGAAATTAAGTCCATTTTAAGATTGAACTACAAAACTAGTAAAATTTAAAGCATCCATAAATATATAATCGTAGAATACAAGTATCAAAATTCACTAATTAACACTTAAATTTTTTAGAACTATTAATTAGTTTTCTTTATAATTTGAATCATTATATGACAATAAGTTACACACACTTTTACACTCTATTCGAAAGTTAAGTCAAGTCACCCAAAATCTCATTTTCAAAACTGAGTTTTCAAAACATTTATACTTTTTCCGGGAGATAATAATTTGTAATAAATAATTTCCATTATAGAATCAAAATTTGGAAAAATGACTGATAATTTTATTAATAAATTAAATACATATTTGAGATAATTTAAGAAAACTTTAATTGTATTATATAATTATTAATCATTATGATATAATTATCATTATGTAGAATTAATTAAGCGTAAATTTCGAGATAATAAATGGCAGATTATAATATTAAGGTATGGATAATAAAGCGAAGTCCTGTTAACATCGGGTCATACATTGAGATTCGATGAAACAGTCTGCTCTTAGAAATAACTATTCTAAAGCATACTAAATAAACGTATGCAAAACATAAAACCGATTTACCGTTCATTACATTTGAATAAATAGAAAAAAATATTATACCGGTATTAACTAAAAATAAAAAGCAACGCCAAAACGATAAAAATTAAGTAAAATCTAACGAATTCTAAGCATTCATTGAGTACAATATAAACGAATTGACAATTTTATCAAAGCCAATAAAATAGCGAAAAACAAAGACACAATAGAAATAGAAATGACAGTAATTGTTGTATTTCTTTCATTCAATTTTTCCAGTTCCGCTAAAGCCAAAACCTGTTGCAGTTGAATCATGTTAATTGCCTCCTCTTTTTCCTTCTCTTGGCTTTTCTTTGAGTTGTTGTAACGCGTGCACTCTTAATGTGGTGAACGCTTGAATGAAAACGTCTAAACTAGTTTCTCCCTCAACAAGCAATTCCATTGTCTCGTCGATCGCTTCCACCGCTTT
>JAQIXJ010001772.1:0-18738 GCA_034700185.1 Phthiracarus laevigatus | reverse complement strand
GGAAGAGGATATATATCAGATTTAGTTATTTCATTCAATTTCCTTGAGTCTACGCATAATCTTATTTCTGGTTTTCCCGTTTTGGGATCGTTTGATTTTTTCTTAACTAAAACTACAGGACTACCCCAACAGGTTTGCACAGGCTTTACTACACCCATTTTTATCCATTTATCTATTTGATTATTACTTATTTCCCTTTCAGAAAAAGAATATCGGTATTGTGTACACGATATAGGTTTATGATCTCCTGTATCGATCGTGTGCTCCATTACAGTGCAACAACCAAGTTTTTCCGGATCAAAAGCAAATACATCTTCAAATTCGTTTACTAAATCTCTGAGTTTATCTTTATATTCAGCCGGCATAGTTTTCCCTATCTTAATTGTTCCACCATTTACCTTCAAGTCTACTGTTTCATTTGTTATATTAAAGTTTACTTCTTTAATAGTTCCAATCATTGTATTAGGAAGTAAGTCAATAAAAGTCTTATTTTGGCTAATTATATTTAAATAAGAAACGCCTTCTTCAGTATAAACTCTAGAAGCTATATTGAATTTAGTTTCAAGTTCTTTGTTTTGAAAATAGTCATATTCTTTAGGTAAAATTATGTCTAATTTAATATTTAACGTTTTTTTTGGGGTCAACCTATAGCTTTCTAAAGAAAATAGTTTTATAACGCTCGTTAGTATCTCATTTGTGTTTCCATTATCAGAGACACCGGCATTCTGTTCTATACATTCAATTTTAAATTCTATGGTTTTTTCTTTCTTAGAACTTTTCTCTTTCTTATCTTTAGTTATAGAATTAGAACTTATATCTTTCTTATCTTCAGTTAAAGAATTACAAGTAATTTGAGCTTTGTTGTCTTTTTCATTTTTGTCTGATAATTTGTCAGAAGATAAAAAATGGTGTCGTTTATTAGTTATTTTCTTATCCCTAAATGTGTCATCATCGGAATCTGAATTTGATGATTTTTCTGATATTTGTTTTAAAGGACTACATTTTCTGTAAATCGTAAGTAACAAACTGTTACTTGGTATTCTTGCAGTTTGAGAAAAACTTTTATTTTTAATTTGTAAAACAGATATATCGGAGCTCGACAGAAAAAGCTTAGTTTTAACATTATAATTGCGGTAAATTTCAACATTATAATCATATCCTATAGAGTCTACTGTATTACACAATAAATTATAATAGTCTGCAGTCCTTGGAACAAGTGTGAGTATTTGATCATTATATATTTCTATTGAGTACAATTGGTGCTGTTGGTCACTTTTCAAGCTATCCTTACCTTCAATTATAGGGTTACAGTTTACTTTAATAGTGAAAGTATTATTTTGAGGTTCTAAATTTGCCAAGACTTTATTTTCATTTATTTCTTTAACTGAGTTTTCTTGATCAACTACATTACAATCCAAATTTAAGTTAGTTGGATATATACAAATATCGTCCATATACAACAACTGCCGGCTAGATGTGCCAGGTGTCAACAAGCAAGTAGGAATCGATACTTCTTTAAATTTACTTGTTTGACCTTTGGATACAAACTCCGAGTACTCCTGACATGTAAAACTAAGTCTAGTATGTCTACTTATGGTACAATCTGGAACATCTTCTGAGTCAGAAAACTCTTCACAAATTCTGATTTTACAACAAGGTCCGGTTACTATATCTGAGTTAGATCTGGGATTGAGAATTTTTTCAGTAATTACTAATAATAAATTTCCTGGTGGTATAAAAGCTGGATCATCGGAATTACAGTTTTTAACTTTTAGTACTGGCTTTTTATGGTCATTAAATATGATTCTTGATTTGACCTTATGTCTTTTTAATAAATCTATATTATAATCATAATCAAATGATGTTGGTAGCTCAAATCTTAATAAATAATACTTAATACTGCCATTACAAAGACTAATTTCATTTTTATTGTATAGTTTAATAATTTTTAGTTTATCTTCAAAATCCAATTGAGTTTCCTCGTAATATGGAGTATTTAAACGAAACGGGGCTTTTGCCAAGTTATAACAGATAATAGGAGTAAATTCACATTTATTGTATTTTCTAATTATGGATGTTTTCTTAACTTGATTTACTGGTAGTATACTGTTACATTTGGATGTTTTCATGACTTTATTAGCAGGTAGAATACTGCTACATTTCTCCTCATCTAGTACATTACACTTGAATATTAAATCATTAGTTAGATTTTTTTGCTGTGTTACATTTTGTTCGCATGACAAATCGTCATGAATAAAATCATTACATTCATTACATGTAATTTTTATCAGGAACATTTATTTTAAACTTAATTGGTGTGTTATTTTGGCAATTAGTTTTTATTTTAGAAGCAACCGCATACGAGTCAAACTGAATTCTAGATTTATAGGTTTCGATTATTTCTAACTCACCCACAACTGTTCCGCTCAAAAGATGTTGCTGGGTGTTATTACAATTTTTTAATTGTATTACACATTCACTGCCTTCAATACAGGTATCTATTGGCTTTACATAAATCCCCCTATTTTCATAAGTTTTTTGATTTGTTGTTACATGTCCAAATGCACGCAATGTTTTTTTAACACCGCTCACAAACGTTTTTACATAGTAGGATTCGCCTGGCATTAAAGTAATGAATTTACAAATATGTAAAAACTTGCAACAACCTGAACAATCATTAGTCTGTCTCTGTTGATTAATTGTTTCCAACAAACTACTAAAATTAACCCTAACAGTCCTGTTTGAAAAATCTATTCGAGCTCCGGCGTCAGAGTTAAAATTATTTCCTAATAGAAGTTTATATCGAAAGTCTTTAATTACAATAAAATTAACTATTATTGGTTCAGTAGGTTTGGATGTATTCACGAAAACTAGTGCCTGCGTATAACCATTAGTTTTAACATTTGACCCATCAACTGATTTTATACAGCTAAGAGGATAATCAAGTATATAACACCCAAAACTAACTGCGAGATCTAAATCTATTATACTACCTTGCGAACCTGTGTCAAGCAACGCTGCTACCTTATTTTTTGTTTCATTTATCGAAACATCCATATAGATTAAGTGTCCTTTATATTTGTCTAATTGATTTGTTAATGAAAACATGTTTACGTACATCAAATTGGATTTCATTGGAGTTGTATTTTGATTAGTTTGAGGAGTGACCGTGGGGCAATTTCTCTGAAAATGGCCAGTTTTGCCACATCTAAAACATTTCAAATTTCCCTGTGAGTCCCTTGAATCAGATATACGTTGCTGATTTTCGAAGGTTACCCTCTTTTCGTTCGGAATAAACCTGTTTCTCTGATCAAAATTATTATCATTGTTTCGAAATCTTGGATAATTTTGGAATTGTCTAGGCCATTGTGTCTGTGATTCTCTAAATTGATTAGAGAAATTTGGTCTTTGAAATCTCTCTTGTCTTTGATTCTGATCAAAAAATCTGTTTGGTCTATTATTAAACTCATTTCTTTGTCTCGGGTTGCCCTCATTATTTTGTCTTTGAGGACGATTTATGTTTTGTTGTCTGTTTAATTTTTCTTCAATACTGGATATTTTATCGGTATTGGTTTTCATGCCATCGAGAGCGGCAGTAAGTAAACGGTTAGTTTCAAGTATAGCATCCAATTGTCTCTCTGTACGGTAAGAGCTATTTTCCTTTTCTCTATAATTAGAACCCAATTTTAATCCAGCCTCAATTAACTCTGCATTTTCCTTAAGTTCCTCTAAATTTTTAAACTCTTTTATAAATAATTGTTTTTGTAGCTCTGGCGACATGTCTTCAAAAATATAAGCCATAATCTCCTTTTCACTTAGTTTAGGATCATAATCATAACATAACTTACGTTTTGCAGTGATATACATAGAAACTGACTCCCCTTCCAAATGCTTTCTTTTGAGTAATCTCTGTTTATTATATTTCGTTCTATCCTTAGGCAAATGATATACTAAGAAGCTATCTTTTAAATCTTTCCAAGTAGTAGGGCGGGTTGGACTTCGTGTCACATATACTTCGAACCAGTCCTTAGCATGCAATGTTAGATACGGTGCTAAGTTTTTATACTTATCGTCTTCGGTCCATTTATGTAAGTTTGCTAGCATTTCATATTCGTTTATCCATTCATAAGCGCGAATGGATATTTCACCGTCATATTTGGGTAAATTAAGTACTGTCAAACTATTGAGAGCTAAGCGCGAACCTTCGGTTATCGCTTGCATAAACGCCTCAGGACTCATTGGCATAAAGTTTGTATCCTGTTGCGTAGTACACATTGTTTATTTAGTTTTCAATAAAAACACAGAAAACGTTTTTAATCTAATATTTATTAATAATATAGTCGAATAATATTGTCTACAACATTAATATGTGTTACATCGACAAAATAAAACAAATTACCTATTGTTAAAACAGCAGAAGTATCATTAATGTGATAAAGTCTTAGAGGTGAATTTCCCAATCTAATTAAAGTAACTCTATTATAAACTAGGTCATAGTGACTTAACAAATGTTCCATTAATATTTTTTTGTCACTTCATTTTATGAACTAAACAAATATACTAATATATTTTATATAAGTATAAACATCAATTATATTTTAAATACTGGGTTAAAACATTTATATATTTTTTTTTGTTTTTATTTTTCAATCATGCTTTTAATCAAGTAAATATTTGTTGATTTTAAAATATCGAACAGCATCAATATATAGAGTAAAAGTCACAAACAAGACGAAAATTACCGCTAAGTATACAACAATTTCAATTAAAATGTTATCATTGAAATCTATGTATGCTCTTCTAATTAAGACTAAGAGAGTGATAATCAATATTATCGAGAAATATAGGTCTAGTAAAACAGCCACTTTAATGCTTTAAGTTTTAAATCTATTATTTCGGAAATAAGGTTATCGCATGCATACACAAAGGAATAAATCTCATATTTATTATTTTCGTATAGAGGTTCAAGCTCTAAATTGAAAGCTATGTTGAAAATCTCTATTATAGAAGTATCTATATCTATAATATCAGTAAAGTCGCAAAGCGTGTCAATGAAATCTAAGAAGTCTGACTCGATATCATTTATTATGACCTCAAAGACTTCATCCAAACTTGAATATGCAAATTGGTTATTAATATTATCTGTCAAGTCAATTGACGATTTATCGTCACAAATCTTTGGCAGTAACAGTATATCGCTTTTCTGCGCGCGAGCCGTTTTGTTTCAATGTTTTAAATTTTATTTAAATACTTGTAAAAAGGGTTATATCTAGCCTGTTTGTGTATTATTATATTTGATGGGATGCGAGGTTGTTGTCTTGATTTTATCGTCTTTAAGCACAAATTTTTGTTAACAGTGTCGTGTTGGTTGAAATCACTCGATGAGTTGAAAAAGTTTCTCAATAATAGTGTTGAATTCGTTGGGTCGAATTCTTCGAACAAAAAGTAGAAATGGCAAAAGTTCATTCATGTCACTGGCTAAATAGGTGTAAATGTTGTTGTTGTCATGAAATTTTCCAAAATAGTTTTTAGAAACAGGGCCGATGCCAATGTCAAAATAGAAACTGTTATTTCTTGTGTTATGAAGTTCGATTACTCTACTTTTAAACATGTTGAAATCAGAAAAATAGTGTTTTATTGAATCAGACATAATGATAATGTAAAATGTTAATGAACTCCTGGAAATGGTTTCAGTATTTCCATTAATACTTGAAAATGTTCAATTTCAATCGGATCTGTACTTTCGAAATAATAGTGAACAGTTGTACACGAGCAATTAAATATTATTTTATCGGGTTGATCAGTTTTATAAAGAGTTATGTCGCCGCGATTTAATCTAAAGCGTAAAAGTGATGCCTTGTAAAAGTCTTTATAAGTTGAAAAACGAATTACTCGATTTACTGTTGACATTATAATGTTCCATTTGAGTGGCAAATGATTTGTTGTTTTTTTTGTTAAATTATAATTGTTTGACTGATATTTAAACTTTTTTCTGCGTCAAGGAAATATATAACTTCGGAGAAATCAACAGTATAATAGCGAAGCACCTTTTTTAAAGTAATACTTTTACATAAGAATTCACTTGTTTCAACATCACGCTCACAATGTATTTTAAAGTCTAATGGTGATTCGTTCAATAGTTTTTTTGATTCAGTTAAAAATTCATGAAATGTCATATAGGTCACAAAGTTAATATCATCTACTACTGTTAAAATTGCCATCACGGAATTATATTTTAAGAATTTTATGCGTTCAAGAAAACATTAGTAATAGCTAACTCGATGAACAAGTTTATGACCAAATTAACATCGCAATAATCATAAGATGTATAACGTAGAACGCGCATTGGAGTTATACAGTAGTAACTGTACCAAATAGAGTTGTATTGATGTCTAATCGTAACTTTAAAATGATTAGGATTATTTGCTCTTAGTTCTCTTAGTTTAGTGGCAAACTCTCCAAAACTGGTTACAATTATTGTCCTGAATAAGTCATCAATTAGCGAAACTGACGAAAATGAGTTTGACATTAATAATATTGTGTAATATTTAAAAGTGTATTTTGTTTTTTTTTATCAGTTTGTTTAATTGTTTTTAGCAATTACACTGCACTCTTCGAAAATATCATCGGCAATTGAGTCATAAAACAATTCATTGCACAAAGGTCGTCGCTCATCACTAATTTTAACTTGTTGCGCTAATAAATGGTTCATAACGTCAGCGTTTGCTTTATCATCTGGTTTATTCACAGCTCTTGTTAATGAGTACAAGTTTGATAATTCTTTAATTAGTAATGTATTTACTTGTTCTAACTTATTAACTTTCTCTTGCAGTTTTTTAAGTCTATATTCTATTGAAACCTCTTCAGCCATTTAAAAGTGTCTGCAAACAATTTAGATTTTAAAGTCTTAATCAGAATCTGATTCGTCGTCTAACTCTTGGCGACGAGTAGCAAGAATCATATGATTTTCAAACATGTTTCTCAAATGCGGGACTTCAGCATCACCCTTTGCAATAAGGAATTGTTTAAACACCGCGTATAAAGACTGTAACTCTTCTCGGATAGTAAGATTTTCAAACTCAAGTTTTAGTGTTAGTTTCTTAAGGTCACTACACTTTAATATTAAGCTACTTATAAGTTTTTGATTTTCTGCCATCTCAAATTACTAATCGACACAAAACACTGATTTTAACGTTCAATACGCAGCTAGAATTGTTAGAAAATTAGTACTTAACTTATTATGAAGATGGCTTCTCTATGAAGACAAAGTTGGGATTTTCCTCTCGATCCCACTTCTGACACCAAATTGTCAGCCTTTCGGTGATTCGACCGACGCTGGCCAGACGTACCAATTCGAAATCAATGAAGAGTTGTAATTTATTGTTGAAATTGAGGAATAAATCGTATTATTTTAAGTTAAACTTTATTATCTTTAAGAGAATTACTGAGTTTATTTATAGATCAAAGAGAATTAGACACAAGTGTAATGCTTGACAACACTGATAAGAATGTTCTTTATTTCAGAGAAAGCATATATTTATTACATTGATCAGTCTAGACCAGTGCGGCACTAGCGTAAAAGCACCTCATTGGTCAGACTGCAAAACCAGACAACACGTGACTATTACAATACTTAGAATACGCATGCTCACATAGACTGCGACAATCGTAGGTTCACACATGCCTACAATATAATCCATTTTACGTAATATTTTCTTTTTAATTCATAAATATTATATTTCAAAATGAATTTGAGTTTTTTATCTGACTGCCAGAAGTACATATATGGATTCAGTTGTCTTGCGGTGAGTGACTATTCATAGTCACATGAATCGTTCATTGTTTGTTTGTCCGGCTGTGCATTTTTAAAAAAGGCGAGCTTATGGATTTGACCATTTTTGTCCGTTTGTACATCTGTCTGTCTGTCCGACCGTGACGGTGTCTGCGCTAGCTCGATCACTGAACTTAAAACGTATTTTATATTATTTAAGCTTGATATCTAAGAAAACTCTAGACTAAGTTTATAAATAAATTTTACAAATAAACGTGTCAATGTGTACAAAATTCCTACATAGAACGATACACATTCACTTGAAACCTATCGATACACCTCTTTCTACGGGTAATCAAAGCGTAAAAATTGACGTTTGTTGAAAGATATTTGTTTTGTATATGTGTTTAAAACCAATCATAGTGCAGAACAGAATATTTTCAGTTAGAACAGTGCATTAGGAACTGACCGATAAGCCACTTCTTCCGGGTCTCCACTTTGCTAAAGCTTGAGAAGTTGAGCTTAAAAATTTGATGTCTGTCTGTCTGTTTGTCTTTAAAACAAGAATATTTCTCTGACAGTCTTATGCATAATTATCTAAAAAAAGAGATCTCTATTTGAATTTGTTGCCAATCGAAATTCAATTATTATTTGAAAGAAAAATCAAATGAAAAGCATTAATAAAATGTAAAAGTTAAGCAACACTAAGTTTTATTCATATTTTTTCTATTTCTATTTGAACATTTAATTTCTAATTCATCGATACTAGTTGTTAATGTTATATTTAAACTTTGAGAGTAAATGATAAAACTGTTAAATAGTTTGATGATAAAACTGAAAAAGCTAATAGGAGTACTTTAATACCATATTAATCCATTTACACTATTTTGACGTTTCCACTAATTTTAAGAATAGCAAACTGATTAGAATAAATATCTGGAAAAGAAAATAATTATAAATTTTAAACATTTACGGTTTTATAGTTATAATTTCAATAATATCAATATACTTCATAAATGCGAAAATAATTAATGATAAATAGTTTCCAACAGTAAAATCCAACTCTTTTCTGACTCACTCTTTCGATAAATGATGATAACTATTGAAAAATTAATAATTTAAAAATAAATTAAATATAAAAAAATATTACCTTCAATCTCATAGAAGCCTGAAATTTAAGTTTAAAAATTCGTGAATTATATTTTAATAAATGTTTATACGACTTTGCACTTTCATAAGCCAACGATGAAGCGGGTCTCATAAAACCAAGAAATATTAAAATAACGAAAATTAATGCGTATAAAAAGATGAATCGATTAGTAGTTGTCAATTTACCAAACATTACGCAATACATCGTTACACATATCAGAGAGGATATTATCAAATACAACCAAAATGCAAACTTTGCCCAATACTTATTATTATAATCTTCGATTTCCAAATAAATTTCATGTAACAATTTATTTAACGATTGTATATTTAAAGCAATTATATTACTGTCCAAATTATTGGAGTTAAAAATATTCATTTCCTGATTAATTTTTCTTAGTTTTAATTTTAAATAAAAGCAAATCAAATAAAAATAAGTGATTTGCCACGAAAGAACATCGGCGAAAATGGAATTCACATAACATTGATGCATTGACAAGGGAATTGGGTATAGAATTAACTGCTCGAAACTGCAGTTTAATGCTAATGGAACAAAGCTGCCAGAAAATGCGAAAAGAGGCAAAATCGTTTTAGTATGGAAATTGACTAAGTTTATTAAATTTCGTGACTTTTTAAGAATTGTGTGGATTATTTGTATTTCATTGATACCAATTGACTGCGGAGAAACAAATCCGGCCATCATTTCAAACACTTTCATATATGATGGAAAAGTGTCATCACTCCAGTAATGTAATGCTTTACTAACTATTGGCAACGAAAATACGAACAACAAACATACGTTGAACTGGTTTCTAATATTTAAAAAGTAACAGTAATCTCCAATAATGACAAATAAATCTGCTCTCTTTTCTCTTGTTGTAATTGAAATAAATGATCGAATGTAATGTATTATAAAACATATTAATGTTATAAATGGATAAGAATATATTATTCTACGCTTAGCATTACCAATAGTAAACTGCCACAATCCTATCTCATAGAAATGATTTCCACAATTTTCTATAATCATATGTTGAGGCAATAGTTTGCTCGAGTCGAAGTTTTTCATATTTAGTGAATTAAAGCAAAAATATTTATTCCTAATCTAGATATCTACCAACTTTTATAATAGTCATCGAAACTCCAATTGAAATTTCAAAGTTCATTACTCAAAATATATTCATAAAGAATAATAGTACACTATACTCTCATACCATTCCAATCGATCCAACTGTATATTAATTTTAGCATAATATTGATTAGTTTTTAGCTCACATTTTTTGAAAATAGTAGAGCTTAAGCTATGTACACTGTTTTTCCGTCAGTGTGGCCACAGTCAAATGGAAATTACCTTTTCTTTATATTTAAAAAGGGTTTTGAGAGGATACTAAAATGGTATAAGGATTTTGGGACTCGGATTTTTTTAAAGAATTAGATTCAATCTGGAAAATGTGAGCTCTCTATGAATTTGTTCTTGTTTTGTTATATTTTAATTATTTATGTGTTTAAAAGATAAAATATATTCTCTCATGTAACTTATAATGATGAACAACCGAGTGTTAATTATTATAAAATATCTTTAAAACATGAATTATTTGTTTATCTTCTAGAAGCCATATAATATATGCTCATAGCTTTTTGTGTTTTTATTTTTCCATGTACCGGTAAAAGGTTTTGCTTAAATATAAAAAATATGAATGTAAAATGTAAAAAAGCCAAAATTAGATCCGAGTCAATAAACACGAACAAAAACGCGGTGATTATAAGTGATTTAATGCTAAAATAATTATACCTCATTTAAACATTTTACAACTTTGAAAGTAGTCAACTAAACTCCAATTAATTTTTCAAAGCTCATAACGCAAAATTATATTTGAATACAATCACTGCTGGGGTATGTTCGTGTTTTTGCATGTTATTTGGTGGCCTTGAAACATTGTTATATGACGTAACAGCGCTATCAAAGGCTACAAAAAAACACGAACCAAGCCCATCAGTGAATACACTATAAATATACTTTAATATTAGTATAACTTTAAATATTAAATTATTACAACTTTCTTCAATTCAACAGTATTTTAATATTAGCATAATATTGATTAGTTTAATTATTATATTTTAAGGTAATATTTATGTGCTTAAAACTTAACATTTATACTCACATTTCATCTTATAATGATAAACAAAGGAGTGTAAATTATTATAAAATATCATTAAAACTTGAATTTATTTTTCTTCGAGAGGTTCTATAATATGTGCTCATAATATTTTTTTGTTTTCTTTCGTGTTAAAGGGTCTGTTAAATTAATTATTAAATTAATTATTTTATTGTATTTTTTTTGAATTTAATTCATTTTATGTTTTTGTACAATATTTAAACCAAACATTATATTCGACAAACACGAACAAAAACTGGACGATTACAAGCGATTGCATTCATAGCCATTGACGTTAATAATATGGTTGGGTATTAATATATTATAAGCTAAAACGCGCTGCTATCAGTTAATTTTAAATAATTAAAAAGTTATTATCATTAGACAAAATATTTTAATACAGCTTAAACATTAAGATTCTTTTATTATTTATTGTTTATCTATTTTGATGAATTTTTAAAAAAAATGAGTTATAATCAACTTTACGTAATATTTTCTTTTAAATTTATAAATATTATGACTCAAAATGAAATAGAAAATTTTTATCTGACACCCAGGACAAATACGGATTTGGCTGTATAGCGGTCTGTGACACCTATTTATCACGTGACTCGTTCATTTTAGTCTGTCCGTCTGTACACAATATTAATAAATAAATTTTGTTCTTTATTTAAATATAGGATTTAACCCAATTTCTTATATTTATTAAGTTTTTATGTCATTTTGAAAATTTGATATTATATGATTGCTATTTCTGTCTGTGTGTCTCTCCCCTATCACACATGATCCCTTTTAATCAATAAGTATAATCCCTCTCCATTATCCAATATGCCATCATATGTGTGTTCCACTCTTGTTTCAGAGCTAATATTGCTAATTCAAGACAAAAATAACCACTTAGGCTAAAAATGTTTATTTTATGTCAATGGCATATGCTGTTTTAAACTCAAATATTCGTATGAAACACTTAATTCAATGGATTATGCAATGTTTAGTAAACATTACCGACATAAAAAACTTTATTACAAAAAAGCGTTGATTATTCCGTTTTCTGTGTCATATGCTGCTTTAGGCGGTATTTTTTATAACCGCTGAAAATTCTAAAAAAAGTCTAAATAATGTCAAAAATAAACAAAATTGGTTTAACATCTAAAGGGTATAATCCGTTTTTATAGTAAAAATTTGGACAAAAATAATAAAATCGGGTAAAAATAGTCACAAGTCAGAACAGGATATTCCGTTTTTATATTAAAAGTCTTAAAAATGTCAAAAATAGACAACATTGGTTGACATCTGAACGGGATATTCCATTTTTAAAAAAACAATTCTGACAAAAACGATAAAATCGAGGTAATAAAGCTCAAAAATAAGAACGGGATATTCAGTTTTTATTTTAAATCAGTCTTAAAAATGTCAAAATAAGTCAAAATTAGGGAAAATCTGTTTGCGGGATATTCCATTTTTATAGTAACAATTTGGGCAAAAATGATAAAAATCAGGTAAAAATAGCCAATATCTGAACGGGATATTACGTTTTAATAGTAGTAATTTGGACCAAAAACATTAATCCTGTAAATTTAGCCAAAATCTAAATGGGATGTTCCGTTTTATAATATGAATTTGGATCAAAATCAATAAAATCGGTTAAATTTAGCCAAAATCTAAATGTGATGTTCCGTTTTAAAAATAAGAATTTGGATCAAAATCATAAAAATCGGTTAAATTTAGCAATAATCTGAACGGGGTATTACGTATTAATAGTAGCAAGATGGACCAAAATGATATTAATCCGGAAAAAATACCGAAAAACCCGAACGGGCCATTCCATTTTAAAGTTACAATTTTATAAAAAGTAAATTTTGCCAAAAACTCAACTGGATATGTTGTTCCATAAATTATTTTTCTAAATTAAAACAAGAACGACACATTCATAGATAGCTCACTTTTTCATAGGTTAATGCATGGTTTAGACTACTCAGCTTTTAAACACTGATTGTGATATCCCTAATCCGTTATCAATATGACTGCGAAAGTACAGATGGACGGAAAGACATAGTCAAAAGCATAAGCTCGACTTCTCTTTGAGAAAGCTAGCTAAAAAAAGTATACTCGTAACATAATTCAATTATTGAGTCTATACCCTTGATCTTATCTTGATTTCCATACTCAAAGCTATTTTTATCAAAGTGAATGTTTGCATGTTTGTTACTGAGATAAGTAGTTACATTTGTGATTTTATGCATTTTCAACATCTAAAGGCAGTTCTCGTTCAAATTTAAACATCTCGCTGCATGCCTCATTCAAGGTTAAATAATAAGAACTTAACGAGAAAAATGCGTAAGAATATTTTTAATATCAACAGATGATAAGATTCGAAAGCATGCAGTATTTCATCGATTAATGCTAATGCACCACACGTACGCATGCGTGATTGAACGCTTGCACATACATACATACACACACACAACAGTCTGTGACTAACCTTAAACTGACATTAAAATATAATATTGTTGAAAAAAATAAATAAACTTACTTTGAGACAAGTTTAAATTATTTTTATTGTAATAATTGAATAGACTAAATATGATTAAATTTGTATGATTAAGATAATGAAAAATGATAAAATATTTTATATTATTTTTAATATAAATAATATGATACACTAAAATTTTGTGTCATCTCATATTGTCGTGGAGTTCATGGTGACCCAAATTTTCTCGAAAGCGTTTGGTAAGTCTCTTTGACAAAGTCCTTTAATTTTTCGTTCACAGGAAACTGCGTATTAATTCTGGATTTTAAAACGTAATTCCTTGTATTTTTTCTACAAAACACAGCATAAGTTTTCCAAGCGCATATAAATCAGATGATTGCGAATAGCTGAAATCAACTTCGGCTTCAGGCGAAATAAAATCTTTAGTGCCGTTAAGGCAATCACGTTAAACAAATGGTGTTGGTCTTTCGTGTTTGATGGCTTAGCCCAGGTCGGAAACTTCTGCTTTGTTGGCCACGATTAAAACAATGTCAGGCTACATATCGAGATGAAACTTGCCTTTGCGGTGAATTTCAGCGATGCCGCAGATTATTTGCCCATTACGCAAAGTGACTTCACGTTCGCTCAAATATTGATTTTTTCGAAATTAGGTCATCTAATGACATGTCTGCTAATTCTGATAAAAAATAAAAGCGAGCTCAACAGTGATTTTAACTTTGATTTATGGTCTCGCCATCGGTTACACCAGATCCACGAGGAGCGATAAAATGTTGAAAATCTTTGATATATTCCATGCTTTGACGGTTTATTGCTGCTGAGTTTTGATGATAAAACACCTTTACTGCGTATTGTTGTTCGATTATTTCACCGAAAAAGTCTTCGATTGCAACTTCTTTGTAAACTGTGCCCTGTCCAGCGCTAGCAATATACTCCAAATCGAAATCCTCGATATCAAACATGGTTTTTATTTTTTAAGTTATTAAACATAGAAAAGAAATAACAAGCTGAGTATAAGTAAGAAGCGAGTGTGTGAAAAATCTTAAGCTTACAACGCATTATGTACAACTAACGCTTTAGACTTGAACCAAAAGCTAGGAACCTGGACGCCCGCCATCCACAAGATCAGCGTTAAACCGGTAGTGCAGCACTTTATTTTTATGTTTGAAGATTGTTTTGTTGTTTGAAAATCTTGCAGCGCCTAAGAGCTAAAAACATCTTCAATTGAGGAATTTTAAAAATATCTTTAAAATTATCAAAACTAGTAATATATTCATCAATCTAATTTAATTTCAAATTATATAAAAATGGTTAAGGTGGGATAACCTTCATAGCTGCAACCGCCTACGGTTATGTAGAGGGAAATGTGTGGAGGGATTAGAAAATGCTATCTAGATAATACGTCGGTAGATTGTTTAGATTGCGAACGTCATTTTTACAACAGACATTGTTACGATAACCATCAAAATAATTGTATATGTCGAGTGTTGAATAAATGAGAAATATGCGAAGTAAAATAACGAGCAAACACGAGAAAGGAGCATACATGCGACGAACTTAATTGTAAAGAGTGTGGCGAGTTTTACATAACACAACCGCGTGTGTGCTTTATGAAACCTTAAGATTTAGACAAACTGATTGAAGAGGACAAAGTGCAAAAAATAAAATCCTGTTTTGACATAGACACAATGATCGAAAGCGATGACTGTGTTGACAAACATTATCCAAATATTCGTTGTTCAAATAGTCTGCCCACGTGCTGTTATCAAAAATTAGAGGCATATAAGAACTAAATTAACTTTTATTGCAAAATATGCCATGAATTTTATCATTGCTTCAAAGGAGATGATTGTATTGAACGTTATGTTTCTTTCGTTAACAACACTTTAGCACATTTTGCCGAAGACAAATCAGGAACAGTTCGTGTTTTTGCTCATAATCATCCGGGTTTGATGGTTGCTTTATACTTAAAGAACTAATAAGACAACAAATAAGAAAAATAGATCCGATTCTAACTGGTAAATATATATAGAGGTTTTTTAAAATTTTTATAACTACATTGTTCAATATGCTAATAGGTACAAAAATTATGAAAATAGATGTGGGAAACGTGCGTTATCTCGACTCGTGCTTCTTTTTCATTTACTGCTTAGTGCTCTTACTAAAGCACTTGGTTATTCTGACACGGTTAAAGGCATATTTCCACATTTAATAAATACAGTTGATAATAAAAACATGTCAAATTGTCTTATTAGTAGAGATGGGAATTCAGGGTATGTCCCAATTATGAAATTTGTCTCAATATATCACAATCTCACGCATTACGCATTCGCATAAACAACTTCTAATGTATTATTTAGTACACAGTCGCGGAACTAGATTGCATAGGATTAACGCGGCGCTCTATTACCTAAACCTGTTCGGACCAGTATTATTAATGTTAAAATCCGTTCAAAATTTTTAAAACAATTAATAGCATTAATGTTGTGTTGAGTGTTAACAATAAATATTGTAACGGTAAAAATACAATAAATATATATACGGACGAAACTTAAAATGAAGCTATTCTAGTGTATTGTGCTTACACATTGTTGACTAATTATATTGTTTACAACTCGTTATTTGATTAACAAAGAAATATTATTGTTTAAGAATAGCAGCATTCGAAATGAAAACAAATATAAATAGAGTTAACATTTTAAATAAAGATAAACGTTCGCTTCAATATTAACTGATAATATGAAAACCTTAAATAAATAGATATCATAATAAAATGGCTTCAAAACAAAAATTAGTATTTGGTAACTATAACTATTATAACAACTAATAAAATCGGAATTAATCATAACGAATAACGAATTACTTTAATTTTCGGTGGTTGTGCATTATACCGGCCTCATTGTTTAAAAATTTTTAATTTTGTAAGTTCTAACAATGTAATAGTATACAAAACTGCTAATCACGCGCGCCTACGGCGCGCAAACTTATTCAAAAACAGAGAAAATACTAAAAATATTCAACAATGGGGTCGGTATAATGCACAAATCCCTAATTTTCAGTTATATTCAAACAGGTATCACATATAAACGGTGATTCTATTTGTAATGAATTATTGCTTAATAACGGATCAATAGACTTCGCAATCTCTCACTATAAGAACGCAATTGCAATTCCAGATAAACATATTGATAGAATTCAAAGCGAACACATTATAGTTATCAATAATAATATATGGGAAATTCTTTTTAATAAAAATCAAATATTAATTGAAGGCGAAAATAACTTTTAATAGTGAAGCGATTGGTTATAACCATAAATCTAATTACAATAAACTTACGCTAATAGAAGTGAACAACAGTTATATAGTTGTTACAAAATGGTTGTATGGCTTAATGTAAGATCAAATTATTTGATTATAAAACTTTGCTAATAAATTCATTTGTTTTAAACCCGTATTTTCACTTTGAACAGGAAAATATGTTTTATGTTAGTTTGGACAGAGAAATCCCAATAATTTTGAAACATTTGAACTCCAAGCGAAAGAAAATTTCTTGACAGTTATTCCTTATTCATTTAGAAACGATTATCACAAACAATTGATTTTTATATTTATCGAACAAAAATTACAAAATAACTTAAATTTTAAAATTAATGTTTTATTCGATAGTAAGGCAAATATTAGATTTGAGAATTCATATTATGTGCCGAACTATTTAAAACAAATTCCATCTCATTATTATATTAATGGCATATTAAACACTTATGACATATATATAATTTTTCATATGGTTAAAGAAGTATATGAAAAAAATAAAGAAATATGTCCGTCCTTCTGTCCGTCCGCACTCTTATGTTAATAAAGGAATTTTGATCTTTTCAAGAGATCAACAATATATTTTTAGCGCTTAAATAAAGTGTTATAAGATTTACAACAATTGATTCAAAATTATGTTATGACTTTTTTTACAACAATACTGCCAGGATACTACATAACCACTAATAATGCTATTCACTTAAGGAAATGATAAATAATATTTTTTACTAATTTGAGAGAAGTGAAATCTATTTATGCAAATAAGTTTAACAGAATTTGGGATTAAAATTTAGACAGTTTTATATTAAAGTGCAATTGAATAAACACATTGTTCAATGTGCGTAAATAGTAAATAATCCTCATCGTATAATATACTAAAAGAATGATCTCCCTCCCTCGCTCTCTCTCTGTCACGTTCTCCTACAATATTGAAATCAGCTACTTTTACAAACGTCATCTAACAATATATAAAACCCTTTTAACCGTTTAGTACATTATTGAATTACAAGAGAAAAGTAAAGCGTGATAATCAACAATTAAACAATTTTTAACGAGTAATTTAATGATTTAAATCGTTGTACAGGCTATGATAGCAAATAATTGATTATTGCTTATTGTTTTGAATTTAGAGTTAAAGATGTATTAATATTTTTCATTTTATTACCTAACAATGTTTAATTAATAAAGAGCATTTGTTGTTTCTATTAATGATATATTTGATATTCAACAATATTAACAATAAATACGGGATTTAAGCCAAAAACTGGTTAATACTGATTGTTTGAGAGAATTAAATAAATAAAATGTTTTATTCTCGCGTAGCGGGTTTCAAAAACTAGTTAATTATAGAAAGAATTAATAAGTATTTTATATCTTGATTGATAGTAAATAATATTTTATTTTATGTTAATAAAGATAAGATTTTAAGGTGACTGTGAGACTAAGCATATACATTTTTTACATTTTTGTTATTAAAATTCAATGTTACTAGAAACCCGCGGCAAAATTTGCCGCAAATTGGCTTAATGTTTCAACCCTAAGCTATGGATCTCACTTTGTCCTAGAGCCCGCTTGCTCTTGTTCCCCGCATTCCCCTTTACCCCGAATCCCCTGTCTCCCGTAATCCCTTGTGTACTGCATTCCCTTGTGCTCCCAATTTCCCACACCCCCTGAGTACCTCATTTATATTTCACATACCCCTGTATATTTCATTTCGTTGTGCCGCCTCATTTCCTGTAGCCTGCATTCTCTTTGGCCCGCATTTCCTGTGCCACGCATCCCCATGCACTCAGACATCCTTCAGTGCCACCCGTGTGGAGATTTTAATTGAGAATATTTTGATTGTAGTAATAAATTTGGG
>JAQIXJ010001771.1:0-18749 GCA_034700185.1 Phthiracarus laevigatus | reverse complement strand
GATTTAATGAGACTCATTATTTCCTAATATAGAAACGAACTGAAGTGCGCCAATCAAATAAATATGAGGCCTTCGTTATTTCGTTGACGACACTCAAATACTATATTTAAGAGAAGTCCAGATTTATGGCTTTTTATTTAATGAGTTATATAATATTATCAAAAAATATCTCTATTAATAAATACTAATAGTAATACTAACAAAAATAACACTAATAGTAAATCAAACTATATTAACAAATAGGATGCAAATCAGAATGGTTTTTGATAGCACGTGATAGTTTAATACTTAGAACCAATTCTAATTTAGATATATATTGAATTTTACAAATGTTATGTTTTAACCAAAACAAATAATAATTAAATTAATATTAATGTTAATAATCGCCTTTTAATTGCACTTTTTGATATTATTAACAATATACAATTGACTCAATCGTCATTTGTTGCATATACTATTATTTTTTATCGGTTATAAAGCTTATATTATTTTTCGAAACATTGATTAAAAAATTAAAAATTTTATAATTTTATCTCACTTTGTAAAAGTTAGCTATTGGATTTGGGATTTGTGTCCGTCTGTTAGTCTGTAGACTTTTTTAGCTCATAAGACTCAGACAAAAATTGTGCAAAAGTGAGTCAAAATTGGCTTTAAATTATGTTAATATTGCAAAACTTTTCAATACTCAAAGAAAATCGGGTCAAAAAATTCGGTTAAGATTGGGTAGAATATGAGTAATTTTTGGACTCTCGCGTTTTACTAATAAAACTAAAAAGTTATGACTAGAAATGGAAATTCTGAGACATCGCCTACATTTGCCTCCAAAATAGAAATATTGTCTCCAATTTTCAACATTTTATAATTTATTGCTCATTTTAAAATCACAAAACTAAAACTAAAAGAAGTTTAAAATAAACACAAAGAGCATGTTAGGAAACCGATAGGAGTTGATGTAACCTTAGGTCAAATTGTCAAAATGTAAATTCGTAATGTTTAATTAGTATCTGTTGACGTTGAATAATCATTTTCACTTTATAAAAATTTATTAACTGATCGTAGACAACGTTTAAGTTAAAAAAACTTAATTATGTATATGATTTTACAACAGAACGCTTTTTTAAGTTACGATTGTGAAGATTACATTTGAGTTTTAGTATCTCCAATTGCTCACAATTATGTCTCTATTTTAATGAGTCCCCTATTTTGTCTCCTTTTTATTAAAAACTTATGATACTCGTCTAATTGTGTCTATATGAATAGTTTTGATGTTATCTCGTCGATCCAAATAAAGAATGAATGAAAATATCCTAAACACTCGTTGAACTACTATTTCTAACAATGTTTTAAAACAATAAAAAATATTTATAGAAACAAAGTAAAATCAATGTTTTGTTTGTTTAAAAATAGAAATCAATAATGTTGGCCAACAAAGTCAAATTGAGCGCATTACTAATGTTCATTCTTGTTTATGTTCTGTAAATCTGGTCTAAAAATCTATAGCGAGAGGTCTATCATTAATAAAAAAATAAATAATCATCAAAAATTTAGAAATTGCATTCCAATCATAACATTCCAAAATGATTGCACACTATTTTAAGACGAACTGATGGAAGTTTTGTATTATATTACGCATTTAACGCATAACTGATTTTAATCTTTTAAGGCACAAAAACTGTCTTTAAGATTATAATATT
Organism: Phthiracarus laevigatus; assembly: GCA_034700185.1. Lineage (NCBI taxonomy): Eukaryota > Metazoa > Arthropoda > Arachnida > Sarcoptiformes > Phthiracaridae > Phthiracarus > Phthiracarus laevigatus. The sequence continues at coordinate 17,055 of JAQIXJ010001771.1, read as the reverse complement.
CTGGTTCATTCAATCAACGCTAATATAATTGGAATTTAATTATAATAAGTGTTGATTAGACACTATATAGAGAGTAATATTAGATGAACGTTGTAATCTATATAATAGTCAGACGGCGGATTTTTGGTTAGAACAAATTAAGAAGTTTTGTGGTTATTTGGGATCAAAATAATAGTACATTACTAGAAAATATATATGTATAATAGTACAACATAATTATTAATAGTACATTAATATTATTCTTTTTTGAAATATTTTCAAAAAAATAACTTATTTGAGGTTAAAATCAAAAATCTAAATCAAAAAATAATATTTTACATGTAAAATTATACAATCGGTTCATTATCCATTATAAAACTAGAAAATATCATCAATTGAAGGAGAATTAGTCCTGTCTAGCATAGAGGAAAAATTATTTTGCTGCACAGAAGAAGTGGTTTGTGTTGTGACTTGTTGTGTCTGCAGTTGTGTGAAATAATTGGAATGTGAAACAATAATAGCGATCACTATCCTTAATATCACATAAAATATAAAAACAACAAACATCGCATAAAACACTATGAGTGAGAAGGCGATGATCACTTCAAAGTTGATATTTCCGAATATCATAATATTAACACCGATACTAATAAGAATATTAATCTCGCATACATTATTGGTTCGCTTCTCTATCACTTCCTCATATTGTTCTTTTTGTTATAGTTGTTGCCAAAACTGTATATTTTGATTAATATAGCGTATCGCATATAATAAACATTCATTATAATATAAAGTGACAATTCTAATAACTGGAAAAAATATTTTTTAATTTGTTTAAGACATAAACAACTTCTGGTTTTATAATTTTACGCTTTTAAGTCTGAAATACCTTTTTGCTTCGTATAATTCTATTAAAACTTTCGCTTAACTTTATCATAATAATGACAATGTTTGTTTAAATGCTATTTGAGAAATGACAGACGCAAAAGCACAGCTCCAAAATAATTCAACTCTTATCTTACGATCTTGCAGTTGCGCGTTTTAATATGAACAATATACAATCGATTCAATCGTCATTTGTTGAATATAGAAACTAATACTTGAATTTTATATCTTTTATAAAGAAAATATTATTTTTTGATCAATTTCAATACATATTTCTAATTTTTGTTTATGCTCCCTTGTTTTCTTACGCTCCTATGTTGCGCACATCTATTTAATTATAACATTATCAGCAATCGATTTCAGCTTATAATATTAATATTTCATATTTTTAAGTTTAAGAACTCTTAAACTTTTTTATAACCGATTTTCTATGTAAATTAAAACAGCTACATGATTCTAACTGATTCCAATGTCAGAAAGGTGAATGCGTAGAAACTATTGTTTCGTTTTTTGAAAATAAAAGTAAAAGATGAATAATTTTTGTATTTTGCACTCGGTTGAAGTATAAGTAAAATACAATTGAGTTAAAAATTTGAAAAAAGAAAAGATAAACCAAAATGAAACATAAAAATGTTAAAAAAGTAGAATACAATCCAAATTAAGGTAAAAGCGAAATGGAATTGAAATTAAAATTTCGAAATGTTAAAAAAAATAAAAATTTAATAACTTTTAATAATAAAATTTGTGTAAAATACTTAATGAAAAATAAAGCTAAAATAATATTATAATTTCACTTTTGCTTCAAGCATTATTATAATACAATTTAAATTTAAATTTTAGGTACAAGCAAGAGGTAAAACTATGTAAATGGAAATATATTGTAATATCGCTACATTTAAACATAAACCTCTTAACCAAATTGACCCTATAGCAACAGATGTGAGAGTAATACTGAGTGTCACATAAATTATAAGTTTTCTTTGAATTCAGTTTCTAACTTATGAATAGAAAGGAAATCTAAAAGTGTCTAATAAATTTTAAGTCTTAGGTCTTAATTGCCCAAACCTTTAAACATTTCTATTGGTCTCAAAATATCACAGCGATACACTTATCCAATCCCATAACTATACTATGTAAACGTATCTCTTATAAGAACGCCTTAAAAAAATAACAAGCGAAGGCTATAAAATATATATGCACTCTATATTCTGGGCTTTTTTCCTAACACACACTTAGAGCTATTTTTTGATTTGTATTCTGTTTTAAACATAGACTAATAATAAAATATATTATTTGAATAATTATATAAAGATTTCAATTAATTTGATTTAAGCTAATTTGAGTAACCAATTAGTTTGAACTTTACGTGTCCAGTGTGTGAGCTTCGGTTCGTGGTGGAAAGCTCGAAACTTCTGTGGTAATCCACATCGTTTCAATATACATAATGCACTGTTTTTAATATTTCAGAGGTATTACCAAATTTTTGTAAGTTTCAGAATTTTGGGGTTAAACTTATTCCTTACTTTGGTAATGCATTGCCCATCAATATTAATAAAAAAATATTACATACACTTTAAGATAATATATTGAACTCATCCATTATGCAGTATTATGTGATAATTATTAAATTTACTTACGTCACTATTTTATCTAACAAATTATTAAAACTAATTTTTTAAATAAGCAAAGAAAATTATTGGCTAACGAAAAATAGGAGAATATAAAGTTGTACCAAAACCCTCAAAGTCTTTCAGTATACCAAATGAAATTAAAAATGCAAGCACAAAAAAATATATTTTTGGTATACGAAATATAAGAAATCTTTATCTTAGAAAAGAAAAACATTTTTTGAGTTATAAACCAATTAAGTTTTACTAGTTTTATTGACAATTAAATTTCGTTTATCAAAAAATTTTCTAGATTTATTGAGATATTTTTTGACAAAAAATAAATCAGAAATAATTGCTGAAATACTGCATCAATTCTTTCGCATTAGGTATATCGCACAATAAAAAAATAAAAAACTGTAAACAAACTTTATAGAGTAATAATCACTATATAAGCTAAGTTTGTGTAGTCACAGATAAGGTTTCACAGTCTTTGTAATTATCCACTCTCGTGTGTGGCGCTCAGAGATTAGTCGCTTCCCAGCGGATGAACGTTACGGCTATCAGAGTGGCGTCGCCTGCAAACGCGGCAGACGTTTTCTAAGCATGTGTAATTTTTTTGCATAAAAAATATTTAAGCATAACTAGTATTTACAAATTTTATTGCTTTTATTAAAATGAAACAATCATATAAAAAATATTTGATTTATCTTTAAATATTTTAACGTTAAATTTCGAAACAACAATTAACTGAAAATGATAAACTATATGTCTAAACAACGATTTATATCAACAAACTCCCTTTTGACAGAGAATCTCGCTAAAAACGATTGGTTTTCATAACCAGTGGTTTTCAAAATTTTTTTTCTTTACAAGACCCAAAATCTCGAAACTATTCATTCTGCGGCCCATAATTTCAAATCATTAGTTTTTAAAATTAAACATATAGAAATGCTTGCATTTTTGTATATAATTTATTAATATTGAAAGTAGAAGTAGGCAAATATTTTGTTCACGTCGTGTAGGCTCAAAATGGTCAAAATCTGAGTTACAATATATAAAACTCTCGCTATATTGTCAAACTTTGGTTCTAAATTAAAGTAAATATAAAAAAGTAAACATGTATGGGTTTAGTGGAATCCACTCTTGGAGGTTTTATTAAATATAACACAGATTAACGAGGAATATGCTGATTAATAAGCAGTAAAACATATAACAGAATATCCTATAGAAATAGTTATAAATAATGGAAGGTCGAATAAAATAAATATTTAAATTCTACATTTTAGACTCATATATAACCATTTCGATCTTGTTTAAAATTTGAATTAAAGTTTAAACAAGATCGATATGGTCATAATTAGGGAACGGATTTTCTGGGACTTAAAACTGGTCAAAGCGGGAGGCAATCTGGAACAAAAATGTACCAAAAGTGGGAATAGAATCCTGGAACTAAAATTTATTTTTAATGCGATCAAAAAATACTAATTTTCAAAAAATGTCCAAATGAATATTATGAAACATTTTTTAAAATATGATTTTACTTAGTGCTCCCAATATATTTAATAAACACCTAAAGCTATGTCTTGAGTACGCGTTCATCATTAGAAATGTGATACTTTTGAAACTATATTTCCAGAAAAATAACAATAAACGCTATATTCTCCTATTTTAGATTAATATAATAAGTACAGTACTTAAGAAATCTTTTGTTCTATATTTAGAAATTACTTGTTAAATATATTCATAACGGGAACTTTTCCGAAATAATGTACAAATCAGGAACTTTTTCTCAAAACCACAAACAGGGAAAATAAAACTAGTTTTAATTAAATTGTTATAATTAATAGAAGTTAATATATTAATCTCCCGGTTATTTGATCGAAGAAAAAAACGGGTTTTACCAGGAAAATCCTTTCCCTAGTTATAATTAATACATAAATTTGTGTACGATTCATACTAAAATAAGTATTTTGAGACCCATTTAATGTTCCAAAAAATCTATTCTTAAACACCCATTCCTAAAAAATCCAGAATTTTACAGATAGTTCAGGAAAATCTATGATAATCTTGATTTTTTTCTAAATCTAGAATTACAATTACAATCAAAAACGACTTTTTTACCACTAGTATCATTCATAAAAGGAAAATTTTTCTCGGTTTGTTCTTACTTTTTCTCTTGTTTAAATTAAATTTTTGATAGTAATTCACAATAAAATAGAGTAATTTTGGTAGAATAATAAAAAAAACAACATATTCATAAAGAGCCCACTTTTTCATATGCTATAGAATACTTATTTCACAAACTTATTAGTTTTAAAGCCAAAATGGAAAAATGCCAAATCCATTCATTTACATAAGAAATAAGTGAAACTTTTATTAATATAACGTATGGACATTGTCAAATCCATAAAGATTAATCTAATAAAAAATTATTTCCCTGAATAATCCTTATTTTAAGCTTTTCTCCTTTTCCTTCCTTAATTTATCCTGTTTTTAGTACTGAATTTTTCGTCTCTAATTATTACATAAAATTATTTCTACTTTATGGAGCTTTTCTTTTATGTAATACTTTCATTTAAAGTTAGCCCGACAAGTGTAAGTTAGACTAAATGAATTTTAAAAAATTTTGTAATTATTACAAATGAGGGAATGCATGAAAGTGAAAGCGCAGGTGGATTGAATGAATTATATAGAAAATCTACAAGTATATCAGGCATTTGCGTAAATAATCGGATTCAAGACAGGACTCTGACCATCCTATAGTCGAACTCTGACCTTCTTTAATATAAAAGTCTCGGAGTCTCGGTTTAACTGACGAAATATGAATTGAAGAATGTAAGGATGAAGTGTTTTAATGTTATATAATGTACTCTCAATATGCAGGAGTATTTTGTAAGATTTCTCAATAAACGCAATAGAAGTTTTTAAAATAAATTTATTTAATGTTTTTACGTTACGTTAATGATTGAGCTCATTGTCTATTTGTCCGTATAACTCCGTAGTCAGGAAATAAGTTTATGTTTATAGTAAATTTAAACGTTAAATTTTACTATAATATATTCATTTTCCTCAATATTGCGCTATCTTAATAAAAACTAAGAAAAATTTTAACGTGCTAACAATTTTAACGTTTTTATATACCGTACTTCACTCCTAAATTTAATGTGTAGCAAAGGAAAAAAATTATTCTTTTGTTTCAGAACTTTGTCATCATTTTTGATTTCTTTGTTTAAGACAGAACAAAAAACTGAGCAAATCAAATATAAACGAAACAACAAAGCGAATTGCGATATTGATTTTAGGATATCAATATTATGGCAATAGTTTTGGAAAATATAAAACACAATTTAGTCTATACATTATTTCCATTCAAATTATACGCAAATTATTAAATAAATAAAAAAATTGCCAACACAGTCACAGTGGAGATGTATTTAATTGGACATGTTTGAGGGGTGCGATGGGTTGTGCTGGAAAACTAGTAACACTGGTACGAATACTTTAGTGAAGTGGCGTAAACAGTAATAGAGGGCGTTATACGCGAGTAATGGACGGAACGTACAGATACTGTGCTGTTGTATATTTGACTACAAATATGTCGTCATTTGCGGCATATTAATATTATAATTCATATACTATTTTAATACATATAACCATTCAAATATTAATTTCATTATTTATAAATAAAGCGCACATTAACTTAATTTATTACTCACACAATTATTGCTTTTTTGCAATTCAAAAATCAATTAAATGATGAATGAAATGGAGTAAATTTGTTGGCCAAATGTGTGTGTCTTTGTCATACTTCACACCCATTTTAAGGTAATATTTATATGCTATAATTATTATATAACCATATATATTATATACATTATAATACTCTAATATATAACCATATTAATAGTCAACTATTACTATTTGGTACGTAATAGTAATGTATTTGCTCCCAAATATCAGATTAGTATTAATAGCGGCACACAAACCGCATATACAGTATCATATCTATGTTTGTTTTGCTATTCAATACATTGCGTTCAACATATACGCTATACAATCCAATACTGTTACAGTAATACAATACATGATCATTGTTCGCAGATCTCTTTATTCCCATCAATTTAGTCCACACCAAACACGTGTAACTCTAATCAGTTCAATGCATCTATTTATTCAATAACAACATTGTTTTTTTAGTAGCATTTTATACATATTAAACATATTAGACCTAACATTATCGCATAACATCTATTTACGTTACTATTTATAAATTCATTTCTAATCAAATCATTCTTTATAATTATATTAAATTTATCAAAATGTTTGTGATCTTAAGAATTGACTATTAATAAAACTGTTTGGATTGTGGTAAACAGATTTAAGTTAGCGCTCCAAACAATTTCCGATATTTTCCAGTCGTTGGCCGGCTTATACTATAATATATGCACACTACATATTTTATTTATTTAAATCTTAAATTTTCTAATTCAAGTTTATAAAATAAATTAATCTAAAGTAATTTTTCCGAAAGCTCGAGCTTTAAATGCTCGATCCCGCCATAAATTGTTAGTATAGTAGCTGTTAAACTTGCATTTGTGCGTTCACTGTAGTTATTGAGTGTAGAGTGGAATGTTTGGTGTTTGGCAAACTCATAAACTAGCATTCAAAAACCTATACGAACAAGAATTTCACGTTATTGTTAAGTTTATTAATTAAAATTCATGGAAGTAATTTAAATTATCGTTATATTCTTTTCTAATATAATTTGATCTAAAGATGGAATGAATGAATCAAAATCTTTAACTTATCTCTCATTAAATAAAGCAAACTGATTGATAACGTTATTGTTGCCTTAATAAACAAATTAAATTGTTGAGACGGGAACTACTATAACTATTATAAATTTAATTGACGGTAGAAGAATATATTGTTGTCCTGAATTTGGATCATTTTTTATTTGCTTAATAAATTGTTATGCTAAACAGTTTTTGACAGCATTCTGGAGAACTTAATCTTTTTTGGAAACGATAATAATTTTGTCGAAATAAAAAATATAAAGATTTACATGTAATTAAATTTATATTATCTATTACTGACATTAATATACTTTCAGTTATGTTTACACTGAAATTTGCGGATAATTTTGTAATAAAGTTTAATTATTTAAATAAAAAGTTGTGTAAAGTTGACCGAGAATTCCAAAATCTCTCATTTTCTTTGAATCGTAATTTTTATTATTGGAGTTTTAATTGTTTAATCTCAATGACCAAAATGTTGACAACTAAGCTTAAATTAAATTCAATGCTTATCATACCATAATAATGTAAATATCATATTATTTTATTGCTTAAACAGTATTTACGTGTAAAATATGATTATGTTTTTTAGATGTCTTCACAGAACATAAGACGCGCTCACCCATGCGAACACTGCAATAAGTCTTTCTCTTCAAGTCATCAATTGGTATATTAATTGTTATTATATAAATAGTAATTAAATGTTAACGTATAATGTTTTGTAATGGTTAGGCACAACATAATCGAATTCATACGGGAGAAAAACCTTATAAATGCAGTTATTGCGACAAAAAGTTCAAACAGTTGAGTCATGTTCAACAACACACGAGATTACATACAGGTTAATGTTACTCTATTAATGTATTAATAACTCTTTTTATTTATTATACTGTAATTCCATGATATTATTGTTGAATATTGTAGATTTGAGTATCCAAACGAAAACAGTGAATTACTAGTTTTGTTGTTTAACGTTGATTACCTCCGATTCGCTTTTTTTCGGTCTAATAAGATGTTGAGTAACAGATTTGTTACTCGTTTCTCGTTATAAAAGATGTCCATTATATACATTGTATACTACAGATCTTTGTATCATATCATTGTATATGATTGTGCACTGGAAAGTTAACTGGAAAACTTTGCATTGCATTGAAAGAATGGTTGTTAGCCAACATGAAATGAGCCCCAATGTGTGTAATATATGTTTTAATTTTTTCTCATGTGCGAGCAGAAACTGACAATGATTGATGCGTTTGTCGATATTCCCTTCTTTAACGATAGAAACTTGCGATCTATTTGTGTCTATGACTGTATACCACTTTTTTTCGCTATAATGTGTTTATGACTTTACCCATCGCTGTCAGTATATAAATCTGAGCTTCTAATGTTGGATTATCCCCTTTTGCTCGTATAGATCTATCATTATTATTATTATCAAAAGTTTTTCTCTTTGCTATTGTTAAAAACTTTTTTATATTTTTTCTATAAGTATTGGCTAACTTTGTAACTTATACCTTATTACTTGTTTTAGGCGAACGTCCATACAAATGTTCGGTATCTGAATGCGGTCGCGCTTTTATACAACTCTCAAATCTGCAGCAACACTTAAGAAGCCATTCATCTCTCGATAAAATTGTCAAACATTCGGAAAAAAAGTATCTCTGCAATCATTGCGGTAAAGGCTTTAAAGGACAGGGAAGTTTATCTACTCATCAATCTAAGGTATACCTCATAAATCAACTTTTTATCATAACTCAAATTTCTATTATACTTAAATGTTACCTCATTTATACCACTCATAATTAAAGGTAATTACCATAAAATGGTTTTTTTTGTTGATCGCACCAAAACACACTTTCAATTTTTCAAACACTTGATTATTTTAATTTTTTGTTCCACATTTTTTAGTAACACGTAATTATTTCTTTGTCTACTCAAACATAATTTAATTCCTTTTAATATTTTCATCTTAGTTTATTGATTTAGTTAGAAGAATGTTGTTTTACTAAATTGATAGAATATTTACCAATATTCTGATAGAAACATAATTTAGAAGTAAGTAACAACCACTCAACCATTGGTTCTTGTCCTGTTTGCCATTTAATTCTTCCGAGTGCTGATGAAGTTTCCATCCACATTAAAAAAGAACACAATGGCTGCAATGAATCTCAACGTATTTTGAGTATAGAATAAATATATAGTTATAATTTGATAACTAAGTAATATGAGAATAATTTAGGAGACACTCGTATGATATCGCCATTTACGTGCCCAATATGTGGCAGATCTTATTTAAATGAAGGATCATATCGAAGGCATTTGGAAACTCATCCAGAGGCTCTTTCTTCGCCAACTTCATCTTCATCATCCTCTTCTTCTATTCCTCTTTGGCCGTGTAATGTCTGCTCCAGTGTTTTCACAACAGAATTTGGTAAATAAACATTTTATAGCAAAAACATTGATATGAATACTAATAAATTGTTTAATTTGCTAGGACTTCTTACTCATATGGAACAAATGAGAACAGATTCGAAGCATCAATTCGAAGCTCAAATAATCTTAAGTTGTGCTGCTGCTGAAAAGCGACACAGAGATGCTATCGCTTCTTTGAATATCAGTACCAATGCTTCGCATGCTAGTATGACATCTACTATTTCAACATCATTGGCAACGTTAAGTGATATTAACCGAAGCGTTTCATTCAATGACAAAATAAATCATTCGCATTTAATTAATAACTCATTTAAATTTTAGTAATAAGTCTTCTAAAGTGTAATTATCCAAAGGTTCTTTAAGAGAATGCAAATTGCTGTGATAAGGAATTTTAAGATTGGCAGTAGTTGTGAAAAGAATGCAAATTTGTTTGTATTTCAAAAAAAAATCTTTGTGCTGTTAGTCCTCTAAATATATAATATTTAAAAATATTACTCGTATTGTATTATTAATGTATTTGTTTTTGTATTTTGCCGATTACGGTGTTATTGTTTGACAATATGTTATTATTAAGTACTAAAAGTACTATAAAAATAAGTGTAGAATAATCTCAAAGGTAGAGCATTCTCTAAAAAATATTTGTTATACATGTACACAAATTTATACAAAAATATCCAATTTTTGAATTGTGTCATTCAATGTAATCTTTTTAAAACTAAATGGTGTGGTATTAACTTTTTATTAGTGATTCAACTTAATGTAACTTATATTCTAATATATTTTAATGTGCTTAAAACTGCAGAATTCTGAATTCATATGCAGCATATGATTATATAATATAATACATTGTAACCATTACAATATAATGTTAATGTTAGCTGAAAGCTGCGCTGAGTGTCTGTCTGTAAGTCTACGCAGTAGACCATAAGGCACAGGCGCGCTAATCATACGAATGCCAATTTCATGTATTCAAGCATTATTATGCTTATGTATTTTGCAATCAACTAAAATTGAATTCAATTCAAGTTACTTTATATAAACAATTTTACTAAATTACAAATTATTTCCAATTGATTTCTAATTGATTCAAATGAATCGTAAACGTAATTCTGTGGAAAATCGTGACATAATCAACGGATTCACTTATATGACAATTGGTGAGCATAATTCTCCCGCTTATAGCGCGACTCCATCTTCACCTCATTACGAAATCTTCGCTAATTTTGCTCCAAGCAGTTTTAGCGCAATGAAATATAGGTAATGTAACCAACAGTAATTCAAATAACATATATTCCCACAGTACCGGTACGTGTAATTCTAAAATAATTTTAACTTGAAAATTTAAGAAATTTGGGTAAAAATGGTATAAGACTTCCTAATCTTGGATTTGGAGCATGGAGTGGATTTGGTACAAGAATTAATGAGCAAACTGCCGAAGAATTAATCACTTTAGCGTATGAGAATGGCATCAATTATTTTGATACCGGTGATGGATATGGTAATGGAAAAAGTGAATTAGTTCTGGGAAATATTCTCAAAAAGAAAAACTGGAAAAGAAGTTCATATATTATTACAACCAAATTATTCTGGTATAACGGGCCGAGTGCTCATAATGGCGGTGGTTTATCTCGAAAGTTTATTATTGAGGCCGTGGAAGCATCATTAAAAAGATTACAACTCAAATACATTGATATTTTAATTGTTAATAAACTCGATGGCTTATGTCCAATGGAAGAACTTGTGCGTATAAATATAATTTTTAAGTTTCTTTATGAAAATTTGTATTTTAATTATAATGTAATGGTAGGTGAGAACAATGAATTATCTTATAAATAATGGAATTATTTTTTACTGGGGTAAGTAATAAACCTATACATGTATAGCATAGCATATAAATGGCACTATTTGTTAGGAACATCTCGATTCGCACCAATGCATATCTCCGAAGCATTCGCTATCTCTCGCCAATTTAACTGTTTACCTCCTGTCTGCGAACAAATGGAATATCACATGTATACGCGCGACAAAATGGAATTACATATGCCTGAACTGTTTCATAAAATAGGCACCGGTTGTATTGTGTGGTCACCCAATTCTTTATATTATGACGACGGTATTCAGTTAATCACTAGACGCGCAACAATTTATGACGAAAAGATAAACCAAAATGTGAAGCAATTAGAAGCGTTAACATTGATTGCTGATAAACTTGGTTGCGATCACACACAGTTAACTATTGGTATACATTCTATAAGCTTAAACTTAAATGACGTTTACTTACTATAATATTTAAAGCATGGTGTTTAAGGAATGAAAACGTAAATAGTGTTTTGATAGCACCACTTACTGTCGATCAACTTTACCAAGAACTTCACGCGTTAAAGGTAACAGCTTTTATCTCTGTTTACGATTTTTTTAAATTTTATGCTTCCAAATATTGATATTATTTCAGTAATCAATAACTATATTTTTTAGATTGTATCGAAATTAACAGGAAATATGATCGAAGATATAGAAAAAATTTTGGGCAATAAGCCTTCTAATAGAAGATTGCAGCACATCGCACACAATCCTTCAATTCCTATCGCTACCGAAGAAGAAGTCACTGCCGCTGCTAATGAATCAAAAATATAAATGTTAATCTGTAATTTAATCTATCCATTTCATTATTCATTTAATGTTTGAAACTATTTATGTTATGTACATTTAGCAATAATAAACTTATGATGATATCGAAATAAAAATCTTTATTTAAAATAAGCCAATTAATTAATACACGTATTATTAAATAATTTATTGGTTATGAAATTGCAATGAAAGTCATGGAAATATGAATAACATTTTGTTACATAAGTTTATGAGGGTTGTATTGGCGGTGGCGGAGGAGGTGGTGGTGGTGGAGGGGGTGGAACACCACCGAATTGCGCAATTGCTGGCAGCGGAGGAGGAGGTGGCGGTGGAACACTATATGGCGGTGGAGGAGGTGGAGGCGGAGGAATGGCGGCGTACTGAGTTGGCGGAGGTTGTGAGGATAAGTATGGGGGTGGAGGTGGCGGAGGAGGCATTTGCCAATGCATCATCGACATCATAGACATGGTTGCCTCATCAGCGGTTCCATAATACATTTGCATTGGTGCTAAAGAAGCGGCGGTTGGAACAGCTTGTGGAGTAATCATCATAGGATTAATAGGAGCAGGTGTGGCACCGGTAGTGGTTGGCGGCGCGTCAGCAAACAACTGATGCGGTCGATCCGCCTGTGCTAAAGGATTCTGAGCCGCCAAAAGTCTTTCGGCTGCAGAGCCATGACGTTCGCCTTTCGCGTCTTTTTTGAATGCGTAGCTTATAGTGATGGCACGATTGCATAAGTATTGGCCATTCATAGCTTCAATGGCAGCATCAGACGCGTCAAAACTGGCAAAATTGATGAATGCATAACCCTTTGAATTACCAGTTTCTGGATCTCTCATTATTTTAGGCGTTTGTAATATGACACCAAACGCCGAGAATGTGTCGTACAATAGCTTTTCGTCCACTTCTGGATCTAAATTACCGATGAATATATTTGCGCCCACATCTAAATTTTTTTGGTGCGCCGAAGCTTTGTTCACGCGAATCGGTTTCCCATAAAGTTTGATCATATTCATGATTTTGATGCCATAATCGGCGTCATCTTCGGACATGAATTCAACAAAACCGTATCCCTGATGAGAACAGGTTACTCTGTCTTTAGGCATATGTACGTTCACTACAGGACCCGATTGAACGAATAACTCCCATAATATTGTTTCATTAACTTTTTCGTCCAAACCGCCCACATATATGGTGGCGTCTTGATTACGTTCAGCTATAGGACCAGCAGCCATAACAATTAACTTCAAATAATAATATAAGTAATCACTATCGATGTGCATATGCGCATTCTAAGCTATTGTACATGTATTGTTTACATATAGTAGAGCTGAGCGCGTATGCGTGTGAATGTGGGTGTTAACAGCATGGTTAACATTCTATTAATTCCACCAAATATCTGGCGCGCTTCTCTAGTAAAATATTAAATGTCTAATTTCAGGTAATAATATGTACCATGCGTTTCGTTACACAAATCTACCAGTTTTGGTCCGCATCATACATTTTAAGAATAAAATCGAAAAATTTATTTTGACAATAAAAATTACACTAATCAAACATTTTTTCCATTTTCCAGCTAATTTGTGGCAAACTGTTTATATTAAAATTGACTAACAATTTTTAGTGTGAATACGAAACTCGAAGTTTAACTAATTAAATACTACATACGAATAATTAATAATTTTTAATTTTTAATGAAAGCATATTTTATAAACTTACATCAACAATACTTATATTTATTTAGTTATTTTAACATAATAACGACATAATAATGTTGCGATATTCACACAAATATCGAAAATTAATATTTACCGGTTAATATAAATAACGAATAGACTGAGCAAATGAGTAAGCGTTACCTTAAACGTGCTTTGCTTTACATTTGATTATTATTATTGTTTTGTTTGTTTGTTTGGTTGAAAATGAATGATTTAATTGACAAAATAAATGATTTATATGTATGCCGTGAAACAGAAATCAACCAATTATACCAACATTTAAACCAATTTACTCCATTAATCATAATCGATGGGTACAGAGGAACAGCGAAGAGTTCAATAGTTAAATGTTTTATGAATACGTTTCAATTATTTCACGCATGGATTAATTGTACGGAAATATTCAATCAAAAAATGTTATTTGATGTGATTTTATCGCAATTAAGCGCTCAATTGGAATCGGAATCCACTCCAGAGTATTATCGATGCAATGGGTTAAGCGATTTTATTAAACAGTTTAACCAAATAATGTCGCGAAATGAAGTAAACGATAATAAATGTATTTTAGTGTTTGATAACAGCGAACAATTAGTCAATTCTAATCATGATTTGATTGCCATATTTTCCAATTTTAAATCGTTAATTGATGAACAAAATGGTGATAATTATTTGGTGACCAGTTTGTTCATATCGAACCAGCCATTGGACTGTTTTTATAGAAACGCTTCCAACGTTTATCCGTCCATTGGAATTCATTTTCCTAATTATGATAAACAACAAATGACTACTATTTTAATGAAATATTTTGCTAATGATCAACAAAAACAATTATATTCAGAGTAAGAGTTCTATAATGAAAATGTCATATATTTTAAATGTCAAATTTTTATTTGTTTTTCGCAAATACACGATTTATTGGCAACTGTTGTAAGATTTACAGCGCTTAAGATGAGATTAACTTATAAGATATAAGCGTTTATTAATTTTATTTTAGAAAATTAGTAATATGTGCCAACTTATTTCGGTAACATAACGGGAAAATTGAATTAAATCTTTATGAACTTAACAAACAAATGCTAACATATTTATGAGCAAAGCAATACTAGAAGCTATAAATTTAATAGTACTGTATTGGGATGTTTATAGTATTTGGTTACTCATCACCCATTTAGGGTACCGTATATTATCTAAATTTTCCATTGCAATTAGAGATACGCAATTTAACTCATTAAAGTTAAGAATTTAGTTATGAAATAAAGTTAAAGAATTTCTTATCCGGTTATGTTATAAAATTTAAATTAATTTAACCGGTTTTTGACTTGTTTTATTTGATTTTTTATCAATTATATTTTAATTAAATTAGAACAATTATTTTCATTTTAAAGTATAAATAAAAAATTAAAAATATGATATTCTTCAATCTTATTTCGTTTTTGAGCACATAATTACTAGAGATCGGAAATGCCCCCAAAAAGACAAAACTGTCCCCAAAATTGAAAAAATATAAAAATTGTCCACATTATACTCTTTTGAAGTTTAACATGATTAACTCAAGTTTTAAATTAGATTTGTTCCAATATAAGAACTAAAATTGCATATTTTGTGACAATATTTATAATGTGTTCTTTAAAACATATAAGAATTTTATAAGAGAATGCATAAGAAGAATATTGTTCAGCAATGCGTTTCATTTTAGTCTATAAACACTTGTTGAACGATAAAGAAGATAACGAATAAGTCAAAAAAAATTAATTTATTTCTGTTTAATTTATTTTTAATAGTTGTAAATTAATATTCCTAAAGAATTTAGTGTCCACATTTTCGTCCCCATAATCATATAAAATGCGCCCCCATTTATGTCCCCAAAATGTCCAAAATTTTGTCCCTATATTCCGATCTCTAATAATTACTATTTTTTCTTTGATTCAATGTGCTATCCTTAATTGAAATCGAATAGTTATTATCAGAGATTTGGTGATGAAAAATGATATGATATAATTTTTATATAAAATTTTAATAGAATTTAATTTCTAAAATATATTTTCAATTCATTTTAAATTCTAAATGAAGTTTTAATAATTGTCGTTAAAAATTGAGTTAAATTTTCAAGTTGCTCTAAAAGTTAAAATTAAAAATTTTATTTGACCCATTAAGGTATTAGTAAAAAAGTTCGGAGTTAAAGTTAAATATTTAAGAAATTCTTTAACTTTTATTAATCGATATTTGCAAATGTTTGCATTATTTCGAGAGAACATTTGGTTTGATGCAATTTTTCTTAAACATTGCAAAAGTTACGATAACAAACAATATTTTCCATATAATTTGAAACATAAAACTGTATAAACAAATTATAGTGTTGCTTAGATTCTTGGAATCGGAATTATAATAAAACCTTTTTAGATAACAATACAGGGATCGGAAAAATTGAGTCATACACTTTTTTCTAGAGTTTTTTTAATATAAAAATCAAATAATTATTTATAAAACGCATATCAAATAAAAGCTTTAAAAATATGGTTTTTAAAATTTTTGTTTAGTCTTATTTTTTTTAAAGTTTTGCATTAACACCTTGTTTTTAAGTTTTTATAATGTATTTTTAGAAATTTTGGCACAAATTAAAATTTATTTTAGAAATTTTAACAAAAAAAATGAATTATTTTATGAATTATGTATAATTTTAAGAATGAATTTGTGTAAAAATTTTTAAAATTTCGGATATTTTGAAGCAAAATTATCAACGAAATTAATATTTTTAAAACCCTATTTTAAAAAATTTATTTATTTATTTTTTTGTAAAATTAAATTAATTGTTTTTATTAAGAAGTGTTAATAAATTTTTTTTGTTCTTTTCAACACTAAAAATCATATGGAAGTAATTTTTTAGCGCAAAAATTCAAAAAACATGTTAAAAACTTAAAAATATGGTGTTAATTAGACTAGTAAACGGGTACCCGAATGTCGGGTTCGGGTCGGGTACCCGACAAGTTTGTCGGGTCGGGCCGGGTT
>JAQIXJ010001770.1:0-18761 GCA_034700185.1 Phthiracarus laevigatus | reverse complement strand
TGTCTGGATTTCATATATGTTGTAGACCGGTTTATGTATGTTGTGAACCTATTATAAGTGCAAATTTTTACCAAAAATAAATAAATTATAATCTGATGAAATTATTTGGCGTAAGATTTAGTATAGAACAATATGCTTTCCATGTTTGATATTTTAATATCTTATAGGTATCTATACTGATAGTTTTTTGACAAAATTTTTAAAAAATCTTAAACGTGTGAATCAAAGTGAGCGCATTACTAATGTTCATTCTTGTTTTAAAATGATTTTAAAATCTACAACAATACAATTTTCCTCTAGTTTTAAAGACTTGTAAAATCTCATATCCAGTTTACACCATAAATATGACTTGTAAAATGGACTTTTAAGTATAACTTTTAAAAATTTAGAATCTTCGTCATTTAAATCAAGAAGTATCAATTGAATAAGTTAAAACTATTTACTGTTATTTTGACAAACACTTATTTTCTATATTTAAATGTGATATTTGTTAGTTTTCGTAAAATTTATGTATCTTTTGCTAAGTTAAAATGACTTATTTTGCAAAGTTCTGCAAGGACTTTTTGAGTTTAGATTACAATACCTAAGTTAAGTTTTTAGTTTAGAATGCGATTTGTTTACGTATAGTTTACGTTAAGTTTACAAAGAGTTTTATTAATTCTAGGCTTTTTTACATTTAATTTAATTTTAGTTTTGTTTAGTCTAGTCAAGTTTAATTTAAGTTTAGTTTAGTTTTGTTTTGTTTGCATCAACCAAAATTTTTAATTAAGGTGTCTAACATTTCTATAAAGTGTAAAATAAAAGTTTAAACACATTTAACTCTTAAGGGCTGAGGCTCTATGGCTGTGTGGGTGAAAGTTTTGTTCACTTAATATTAGGGATCTATGATTTGTCAAATATCAAGAAATGTATATAAACATAAATAGTGTTTAACAATTAAATCTTAATAAGTTTAAACTAATAATTGCTTTATTTTGTTTTACTATATTTCAAGTTAATTTTTCAAATCGTTACTACTTATATTTAGAAAAAAGAACTCGTTATTTAATAACATTAAGTAACCTTTAAATAACTATTAAACAAACATTTTTTTATAATTTTTACCTTGTAATTGTAGTATAACAAATCCATTTCTGTTTTGTTGTTAAATCATAATAATCAAAATCATTGATGAGAGTCAAAAACAAACAAACTGGAATAATAATGAAGATATTTCTAAACATCTAAAAAGGTTTACACTGTTAGAGGAAAGATTGATTATTACAATGATTCTAATTTTGCAATAACGGTCACTTAGCTACAACTAGCAATAATCAAAATGGTTTTAAAACAAATGTTGTTAAATTTCTTGGATAATTAGCAATTTTTGTTTTAAAAATGTTTTACAATCAGTAATATTAAATGCTGCTTTATTACATATTACCATTATTGTTTATAGAAGAATGTGTTAAAATTTATGAATATATAATTAACGATAACAATACAAAAAGAGATAACATTTTTGTAAATGGACAAACAACTTGTTAACACTAAACTTTGTAATGAAATGGAAATAAACAAAAACGAGTTGAAAAAATTTGTTGAGATTTTTTGTAAGATCAACTTTTTACCCTATGACAGATTGTCTTCGGTTTATTGGTAAACTAGAACCAAAGAGATATTAGCAAAGATTATTTTGTAGGGAATATGAACTTTGTTAATATCTTTTTCTGCCAAAAAACGTCGTAGAAAGATCAATTTATAATATTCAAATTTTTAACTTATTAGTTAAAAAACAAAAATGTGGAAAATAAAGAAATTACTATATTTTAAAAGTTATGTTTATTATGATTTTGCAAAATAAACATTACCGCTTACTATGCAACACACGTTGAACACTGGTTGAAGATAAAGGTCCTGGTTTATATATATAACATAAGAAATCACATATCATAGGTGAGGCATTTGTTTTAATTTGTTTGTCGATGAGTTAAACAAAAATTGATTAATCATTTAAGTTGAATGTTAAACATAACATATTAATTCTTTTTAAGATTAAAATAATCTTGAATTTTAAGATTTTTTAGTCTATAATGAACTATAAAATGTGTTTTTATAAGTTAAGATTATCTTAAATATCTAAAGTTGTTCAAAAACTATATTGTAGATTGTTAATATTCACTTAATTAATAATTTACTACTTTTTTTCTGTAGAAACAAGAAAATCTTTATGTATGTTGCGTAAGTTTTGCGAATATACTAATTTGACTTCATGAATAAATACTGTGTAGATTTCATTCAAAATTTCTTCTATATTTAATCAATCGATTTCTTTATTTTGAACCGAGAAAACATTTTCTGTGTCAATTTTTCGGTTAAAAAAACCATACAAACTGCTGATTGAAATAAAAATTAATAACTGACTTCAAAAAAATTTTTACTACTTACCATGAAAATACATAATCAAATTTGACAGAAAAAATTGAAATAAGTTGAAATAAAAAAATATAGTCATATAAAATTTATTTAAGAATACTTCTAGTGAAAACCAGTTAATTTCACGTGTCATCTTTGCATCTTTTCCCAACTCCACTGGATCAAGCTCAAGAAATTATTTGTGAATGTTACTAGTTGAAGCATGTATTTGTATATTTTTATCAACAGTTAAGTTTCAAAAATCTACTTCATTTTCTACTAAAAAGTATCTAAAAATATTAACTTAAATATAATTATTACTACTTAAATAATAATTATAATACATTTATTGAATTAATTTGATCATTTAACAAAATAGATAATAAATTGAAAATAATTTTGATTATCATATACACATATAACAATAACTTTTAAGCCCTAAAATAAACTGAGCTCTGAAAAACAATAAAATAAATTTAAGCAGATACAATTTATAACAATAATTATTACATATTTGTTAAGTATTAATTAAAATTTAAAACAAAGCTATTGGTATACCATTTCATTTTTTAAAACAATTCAAAAAGTTCAACAAAATCTTTTACAGATTTTAAAAAATAAAACAATTTTTAAATACAATATAACTAAATGTTTATGCTTACTTGCAGTTAGATTCCATTTATTATCTGACACAATTGAAATAGATCTGTAAATTTAAGTTTGTTAGTATGTCAATTTGTCCAAGGACATTACTTTTTTAATTAAGAGATTTAGAACATAACTTAAAAACAAAATTGATACTTTCATTATATCTGATTTTATAAAGTTTGTTTCATTAATTAAATGGTCGCGTACTAGCTTTTTTTCTCGCTTACATTAGAATAAATAATTTTATTTTTAGTTGAATATTTATTTATATATACATCCGTGATATTTGTTTTATATTTATTTTATAATATTGATTTTCAAGTTTTAAAAAAGTTTACACAATTCTTTAATATTAAGTCTTGTAGCTTTTAGTGGTATTATTTTTGCTATAAATTGCCATTAAATTAGTTTAACTTATTCATCTCATGTAAAAGAATTTTATTTTTTATAAACAAAAAAGGAATAATATTACGTTTTAAAATACAAATATGCAAATCGTTTATGATGTTTATACATACTTCACTAGATAACTCTTTTAATTGATAGATAGCTGATACCATTATCCTGAATCCTGGCTTAAAGCCAATTTATTTTCAGATATTGATGAGTTAAGATTATAACTTGTTGAAGAAAGGTTGTTAATTATCGGGAACACTTAATTCATTTTTATTCATTAAATCTGTTTTTCTTAATAGATGCAGTTTTATATATAGCGATTCTATGAATAGTCGTTATATTTTGTGAGAAATTTAAAACTTTTTGAGATACAATCAATAACATGATCACAAATTTAAGAATGGATTGATTCAGAAGATAAAGAATTGTTAGATTTTAGTGAACATTGATGTGCTTTAGTTTTCAAATGAATTTATATTTTGATCTGGTTTATGTAACTGCTTTTGTAATTTTTACAGTTTATATTATACATTATTAGAAACAAAATTTAAATTATTTAATTGAAAATAATTAACTAAGTTTTTATAATATATAAAAAACGCCAATGCCATAAATTTATTGCCACACTTTTATGTCTAGTTTATCAATTTTATTAGTGATCCAATTTAATCCAATTTCATGATTCTTGTAGACTTATTAATAAATTGTTTGTTATTTGATGGTAAAACTTTTAATTGAACTAATAATCTATAAAATTATTGTACATAAATTTGCTAATTGGTAAGTTTTGTTAACAAAAATGATTTTTTTTTGAATAATTCTTTCACAAATTTTATGATTTCATCACTATATTCACTGATAAAAATTTTCACAACTAAAAGTTTGCAGTCAATTCATTTTTTTAAGTAACATAAGTTTGATTAATGTGATGTATTCTTGGACTATAGAGACTAACTCTATTTTCCTTTCCCAATCAAACTGTTAATAAGTGCTATAAACTTCATTTTATTCAAAATTCAACTTATTTTTATTTATCTAAGTTCTCAATTACAAATAAACTATTATTAACAAAAAAGTTTAATTCAGTTTCTAAAATAGAATAAAACAAGAACGGCACATTCATAGAGAGCTCACTTTTCTTAGGTTAATGCTTACTTAATCTACAAGTTAATTAGTTTCTCAGGAAAAAATTTTTTATTTATATAAGAAATCTATGGAATCCTTTTACTGATATAAAACTGCGAACAGACAGACAGACAGACGGACAGACAGACAGACGGACGGACAGACAGACAGGGTCAAATCCATAAGCTCGCCTTTTTCTAAAAAAGTGAGCTAAAAAGGAAAAATATCAAAGATTTTTAAGTTTTTGAAACAATTTTGTTGTTTATATAAATCGATAATCCAATGAAATGTAAATTAAATTTCAATAAATTGTTCTTAATATCATTGTAAAAATAAAAACGTTCTTAAATTAATGGAAAAAATTAAAACTTTGGTATTTATAGACATATTTTTTGTTATTAATTGTAATTTAATGTCTAATTAAAATTAATGAAATTAAATTAACATTAGTAACGCTCTCAATTTGGTAAAAATAGTTTTCAAGTGAATAGATATGTGCATTATGTCATAATTAACTATTGTAATTCTAGAATTATCGTTCGATTTATTCAATAAAATTTATAAACTTAACAAAACAAAATATTTATACTTATTGCATTGTAGTTAACCTCCATTTTGTAAATTGTTTATTAATTGATTGATAGTAACTTTGTTTTTACTTTGTTCTTCAATAATTTAGCGTTAAGTTATTGATTTTGTTCATTATAAAGAGATGGGCCAAATATTATGACCTCTTTTTGACTGTTTTGACATTTCATAACTTGTTGAATGAAAGTTTAGTTTGCAATTATGTTTTCGAAAACAGTTTGACTTTTACTTTTAAAAATACTTCTAAGTTAATTTGTATTTCGCTTTTGTTTTAAAATTATTTTTGATGATTTTGTAAAAGTCAAGCCATTGGATTTGAAATTTTACCTGTTACTCT
Organism: Phthiracarus laevigatus; assembly: GCA_034700185.1. Classification (NCBI taxonomy): domain Eukaryota; kingdom Metazoa; phylum Arthropoda; class Arachnida; order Sarcoptiformes; family Phthiracaridae; genus Phthiracarus; species Phthiracarus laevigatus. The sequence goes on along the minus strand of JAQIXJ010001770.1, from coordinate 13,273 downwards.
GTCTGTAGACTTTTAAATTTTGTTGATTTTTATAATTTTTTGATATTTTTCAATTTTTTTTTATTTTTATCAATTTTTATGATTTTATTGATTTTTATTAATTTATATGAATTTTTTGATTTATTCAACTTTTAAATTTGACAACAATGTCATACAAGATTGTTAAATTATGTAATAACAAAAAATTAAAGTTGTTATAAATTTTTTTAAAAACTTTTAATACATTCTTATTTATATAGTTGCAGTGGTACTAGAGAGAGTGTTTACTAAAATCTGGCTCAGTAATGATTCAGATTTTATAGAGTTAACATCATTTTTTGTTAGGTAAACCAGTTTTTAATAACAATGCATTAATATTTTTTATCTGACCTAAAAATTTTGTTAGATATATGGATTTGACTAAGTCCATCTGTCCATCCGTCCGTCCATCCTTCCTTCTATGTACACTATTATGTTGAGTAAAGGATTTAGATCTTTACTCTATTAAAAGGATTTAACAGAGTTCTTATGTTAATAAAGTTATTTTGAATTTTTTATCTGACAGATATATGGATTTGGGTATTCTATCCTTCCGTCCGTCCATCTATCTGTCTGTCCGTCTGTGCATACTCTTATTCTAATTAAGGGATTTTGATCTTTAGTCTATTAAAGGGAATTTCCCAATTACTTATGTTAATAAAGGGATTTGGACCTTTTTCTTATGTTAATAAAGGGATTTAACATCTTTACTCTAATAAAGGGATTTTTCCGACTTCTTATTCTAATTAAGGGATTAACTTACTGTTTTTGATAAACTAGTCCATATTCCATTAAAAATATGTTAATTTTTTGGCTGTTTTTTAATAATTTTATTCATAACTCATTTATTGTAAAAAAATTTTAGATTGGTGTTACTTTTGGTACATTCAATTGCTTTTATTTCAATTTTACAAAGTTAATTCTAATTAAATTTATTAAGAGTGTGATCTTTACGTAAAATGACAATGAGTTCAAAATTAAGTCTTGCATTTTATCATACTTCTCAATGAATTGTATTAATCATTTTTTTGACACATTCAATTAATGCCATTTAAAGTTTATTTTGGTATTTTATTCTTAAGTGCAGACTTTTTCATGATTTATTAGGTGTTTTTGCAAAAACCGTATCGCCATTTTATACTTGATCTTTATTGTGGTCTAACAATAATTTTGAAATAATCCTCTGTACCTCAAAGATTTAATCGTACGTTATTATTGTAAATGACTAATCTGTAAACGCATTCTTTGGTAAAAAGTTTTGCGATAAGCTTTAATGATTTGGAGCTATTAGCTCCGTCGTTGCTATTATGGTTCTGTAAATTTCTGCTTTAAAACATTTCCCTTTTAAGTCTTAACGTGGCTTACAATTAAGACATTTAAAAATAATTTTAAGATAATATTGAACACAAACAATTGTTCAATCTGTTATTAAACTTTCAACAATGTAAGACAATCGCGCGCTTAGCTGTAAAAAGAACAAAATTGTTTTTTGACTTTCCTGACACCCTCTTAGTACGTAAACATATAGGATCTGTTGACAACCCAAATTTGATTTAAAATACTTGTGAAATACTAATAAATAATGTATTTAATGATTTATTAACAGTTTTTATTGAGTTTTTATTCAGGTGTTTTTATTTGGAATTATTGTGATTTTTATCCCGAAAATTGAAATTTAAGTATATTTTAAATAATTGTTACCTAAAAAACTAAACGTTTATATTACATTCATTCTCGAAAATTTAATTATTAGTTTAAATAGCAGATTAAAATTATAGAAAAAAAATCATAATACATAAAGAAATAATAAGCCAAATTGAGAGTTAAAAATAGTTATAATTTGGGTAATGAGATTTTAATATTAATTTAGGATTTTCTGCTTTAAATACAGTTAAAATTGGACAACTGATCTTCAAAATCTTGTAAAAATAGTTTTTCTAGGTCCGAACAACAAAATCTCTATTCAGGAGATTCCATTTTTTTTTTTAAAATTTGGTTTCAGGATTTTTTTCTAACAAAGAGAGAATCAGAATGGTGTTAGAATAGTATTGTTGCTACTTATATTAACCCAATATTGTTAAAGTTTATATCAGTTAAATAAAATTACAGAAACATTAAAATTTAAAATCTAAATTTATAATTAGCTAGAATATTTCTAATCACATTTTCTCCCAATTTTTTTACACAACATTTGAAATATTAGACTAAATTTCTTGATGAGCAAACTTATAGAATTGTCGATGTCCGTCTGTTCTTTTGTAAATGCGCAGGCTCAGGCAAACTTTTAGTAACAGGAACGAGGAGATTGGGAAATAGGAAATCAAAAAAGAAACGTTAGGGACAAAAACAGTTCATGATTACGGTCATGTGGAAGGTTACAGCAATTAATTTTAAATTAACATGTTAAAATCAGCTCTATATTAGTGTGTCCTTGTTTTTTTATCTGAATTTTTAGACAGATATAAGGATTTGACTATTACGTCTGTCTGTCCGTCCGTCCGCATTCTTAATCTAATAAAGGGACTTTAATCTTTACTTTATTAAAGTGATTTTATCATTTTCTTATTCTAATTAAGGGATTTTAAACGATATCTTATTCTAATAAAGAGATTTCCATGTTAATATGGCCAAAAATGGCAAAATTAGACAAAAATGGTCAAAAAAGGTCACAAAATTGGTCATAAATTGTGAAAAATAGGCAAAAAGTAGATAAAATTTGTAAAAATAAGGCAAAAATTACCAAAATAAGGCTAAAATTGGGAACGGGATTTCCCGTTTTTATATGAAAACAGTCTTAAAAGTGTCAAAAATAGACTAAATTGGCTAACATCTGAACGGGATATTCCGTTTTATTAGTAACAAATTGGACAAAAATGATAAAAATCGGGTAAAAATAGTTAAAAATCATAACGGGATATTCCGTTTTTATGGTAGCATTTTCGACCAAAATGATAAAAATCGTTTAAAAATAGTCAAAAATCAGAACGGGAGATTCCGTTTTCATTGCAATTATAATGACAAAATTTTAAAAATAGAATTGATTATTATATTGTTTTATGTAAAAATATGAAATTATAAGTAAAAATTCAATTTTATGAAAATTGGTTAATAATATAGTATAAAATAATGGTTAGCGAGCGAACGGAGAGAGCGAGCGACCAAATGCTTACAGAACAACATTACAAAGTCAGATATTATGACCGTATCGATCTTGTTTTTATGCTAATTATGGGACTTCAAGGTCAAAAAATAATGTCAAAATTGCAAAAGTTTGCTTAAAGTGGCTTTTAATGAGTCAAAAATGGCCGAAATTGTGTTAAAATAGGCAAGAATCTGTTAACTATAGCCAAAACTTAGATTTAATTTGAGAATTTTGATGAAAAAATAGCAAATTTTAGACTCATAATAGCAAAAAAACTGGCCAAAATTTACAAAATTAAGCAAAAATAACCAAAATTAAGAACAAAATTTGAGTGCATTATGACGGATTTTGACATAACAATGAGTGATATTCAGACTCAAAATGACAAAAAATTAACGAAAATCTAGCCAAAATAGACAAAAACAGGCATAATTGACAAAAACTTGACTAATAATAAAGTTTGAAAATGCCCCTAGTTTAATTGAAAATATTAATATATAATTTTGATTTACATTTTTTGTTTGAGCATATTATTTTTTTAATAATAATTCTTATGGATTGTATATGTTCTATTTTATAATTAAAAATCAATTTTATATTTTATCAAAAAGATGTTGTTTACTTTTTGATAAAATGAGCCAGACTTCACTAAATACTCTCTCAAGTATTTTTCAACATTATTTTTAACAATGTAAAGTTGGCAAATACCCCTAATTTAATTAAAAATATTGATATATATATATTAAGAATCTCAAAAATATCTCAAAATCTAGTCAACTTAGGGCTAATTCGGCAAAAATGTCCAAAATAAAATTGGCATATGCCACTAATAAGCGAAATTAAAGCGATTTGTTTTTAATTTCATCTGCTTATAAAATAATATTTAACTTATAACGCCAAAGATAAAATAATGGGAGCGAAAGAACGAAGAGATGGAGCTACCATAATCTTACTAAAATTTAAATTACAAAGAAAGATTTTATGACCTATCGATCTTGTTTTGACTTACTTTTAAAAATTGCATTAAAAAGCAAATTAAAAAAGCAAAAAAAAGAATATTTTAATTTCACTTTAGCTTGAAGCAAAAGTGAAAAACAAGCAAAAGTAAGAATTCTAATAAAATTAAAATAAAAACACAAAATAAATTATCTTTAAACAAAATATAATAAAGTTTTCGGCGTTTTCGGAAAATTAAATTAGTTTTTTATTATTTGTGATAAGTTGTCATATTCATATACTTGTAATTTCTAAAGTTTTAGTTAATTATTAAAAATTTGGATTTACAATCATGTATCGACTCTGAAAATAATAGAAAACAAAACAAATATTACCGTTTTAAAAGAAATATAAACTGTAAAACTATTTTTTATAAATGTTTAATCTATTATCACAAAAATGTACTTTAACTATTGGCTTCGGAAATTACAAATACCTTTTAAGAGTAATTAGCTTTTAGTATTCATTAGAAGTAGTGTTGTTTCGCTTTTTGAAAGTTAAAGCAAAAGTTGAAATTTTTTTGACTTACTTTCGCTTGAATTAAAAGTAAAATACAATTGAAATGAAAAAACTGTTAAAAGCGAAAGTAAAATACAAGCTAAATAAAAAATATTCTTAAAAGCAAAAGCAGAATACAAGTGAAATGATAAATTTCTTTAAAGTAAAAGCAAATTACAATTGAAATCAATAATGCCAAAAGTAAAGGCAAAAGACAAATTAATTGACATTAACTTTTTAAAATTGTATTAAAAAGCGAAATAAAAAACAAAAGTAAAATAAATATTTTAATTTCACTATTGCTGGATGCAAAAGTAAAATACAACAAAAATTAAAATTTTTAATAAAAGCAAAAGCAAAATACAAGCAAAATTGTATTTTCTAATAAAAGCAAAAGTAAAATACAAGTAAAATTAAAAGTAAAACAAAAAGAAAAAGCAAAAGACAATCTATATTAAAATAAAACTTAAAAACAAAAGTAAAAGAAAGGCAAAATTAATATTTGAAAGATAAAACAACACTAATTAGAAAGCAATAGACTGCGAAAGAGCATTTAAAATTTTTTCAATGTAACATGTCATATTACACAAAAAATGAAGCGCTAAAAAACTCATCGATTGCTGTTTGTATGGATTAGTGTCCATGTTTTTGCATTTTTTGTATATTTAAACATATTTTACGCTACGCACAAACATTCTAAAGCCTCCAATAAAACATAACTCCATTTATTAAATTGATGAAATATAAATTATGTCCAAATGAAGAATAATTAGTAAGGTGCGCAACACCAAACGTTAGTCAAATTTGTCCATTTTTAACCTTTTTTGGCCAAAAGTTTTTTCATTTTTTTATTTCGCTCACAAATTTAATTATTTTTCTCACAATTTAATCATTCTTTAGTCCATTTTTAAGACCATTTTGACCAAAGTTTTTACATAAATTTTGTTCAATTTTGACTGAATAAGAATTATTTATTTTCAATTTTAGTTTAATAAAATTTTTTTCAAAATGTAAATCTTAAACTACAAAATTTGCTATGTTCGGCTGTTATATGTTTTTAAAACCAAAATTAATACAAAATAAGAATGTAAATGAGCTTTTTAGTTAATGCTTTAAATATCAAAATTTTAACTTCAACTTAAAGTTGATACAAGTGTTTGCTTACATAAATAAATTATCTTTAACTTAAATAAAACATCCAATTTATAGCTTTATAAAGTTATATTTTTGTTATTTAAATTTTTTGTCATTCAAATTATTTATAAAATTATGTACAAAACAAGATCTATACGGTCATAATATCTGACATTGCTGTTTAAATTTTGTAAAGTTTATGGTCGTTTTAGCACGTTCCCATTATTTTATATTTCCTGTTTTAAGTTAAACATTATGTTAAAATCAAAAGAAATAATAAATAAATCACTTTATTATCGATTATTAGTGGCATAAGCGACCTTTTTGAAATTATAAAACCAATTTTTTACAGCAAAAACTTGCATATGCTACTTTCATTATTAATCAAATTTTTTCGTTTTAGCCTAATTATGCCCAATTTGGCTAGTGTTTCAATAATATTTTACCATTTTGAGTCTGAGTAATTAAATATATTACAGAAAAAATAGTATTTTGGTATTTTTTGCTATTTCAAGCATTAATTTTGCTATCAACATAAAACGGCATATACCTCTCAATTTTTAAAATAAATTTTGTGTTTTTATCAGATTCTTGCCTATTTTGGCAAATTTTTGGCAATTTTTGACCCTTATAATGCTAGTTTTGTGCATACAAACATCTTTGCCATATATATGTTTAGTAGGCAGTGGCGATGTGTTTCTGACCTCAAATGATTTTGTGCACCATGGTACCTTAAACCCACGAGTTAAAAAATTCCACTTAGCATACACAATATTTATTTAGCCATCACTCTTAACAATACAGCTAAGTTAGCCAATGAATGATTTCGGTTATGCATACATAATCGCGGTAGCTTTGGTGTCACGTTCGCGTTACAAAATGCTTCAGCACATTTCAATAAATGATGTTCACCTCTTAAACGTGATAATTATAATCTAAAATAAAAATAATCTTTAATCACGAATTTTTTTGTTAACGAAATAAGATTAAGAATTAATTAGTGCCTATTAAAAAAGTTCCTTCTTGTTTTTATAAAAGTAAGATAATGATGACAAAATTAATCATCTTGTGTGTGACAATTTAATTACTCAGGTCGATATTTAAGATGCTAATTTTGTTTGATTATTCATGAAACAAATCACTAAGTGTTGTTAAAAAACAAGAATAAACATTAGTAATTCGCTCATTTTGACTTTGAATCTATTGTTGGCTTACATTATTGATTTCTTTTTTAAAACAAACAAAACTTATAATTATTATTGTTTCGATAAGAAATTTTATGTGCTTTAAAACATTGTTATATATAGTACTTCAGTGATCTTAACGATATTTTTTATTAATTCTTAGTTTAGCTGTGAAAGCAATAAGATCAAAATTGTTTTTTAAAGAAATATAGACGCGTGTCATAACGTGTTTTATTATAATTGGAAAGACACGTGACACCAAAATATACTAATATTTCCACCGATATTAACCGTTTATGAACCGATTTTGTGCCAGTTTTGATTAAATTAGCTACCTTTTAGTGCTTTTTGACGAAAAATAAGCCCTCTTCTGCCCCTATTCAAGCCAATTTTTGACACATTTTGACCATACATGATGACGCTTTTTGTTTTTACGCTACTTGGAACTCATTTTTAATACAGAAATACACTACGAATCTGCTACGCGACTGCATTCGCCATAGTTTCAAGGCGACGAAAACACAGTTAAAACAAAATGGGTCCTCAAATATGATTTTGAACCAGATTTGGGCCAATTTTACCTAATTTTGTTCAATTTTGACTGATTTTTGTGATCTAAAAAGACAGACACTCAGTCTAGACAGTCAGTCTACAGACACTCAGTCTACAGACACTCAGTCTACAGACACTCAGTCTACAGACACTCAGTCTACAGACACTCAGTCTACAGACATTCAGTCTACAGACACTCAGACGGACATGTCAAATCCAAGAGCTTGATTTTTACAAAGTGAGCTTAACTCGATTAATATAAAGCACTTATTTTTTATTAACTGCCAAGTAAAGGCTTAAGCCTCTTAAAAATTAACGTGAGTGTTATCCACTTTGAGCATGATAAACCTATTTAACATCGAATTGTAATTTTTAAAAAAGTTTTGTAATTCTAGCCTGATATTAACCCTAATATGTCTACTTTAATAGGCTATTAGCAAATTTCGATGCAAATTTCCCATGTTTTTTAGAAAACAAAAAAAATATTCGAATAAAATTGAGCACTTAATAATGTTCGTTTAAGTGTTTAATTATTCTTTAATTAAAATTTAGGTTAATCGAAAGTACATCTAAAATTTTTTATTTTTCATTACCTTTTAAAAGATAAACAACACTAATTTGTAATTAAACTTTATCCAATTTTTCATGTTTGAACAAGTATTTTCAGTAAACAAGATGTGCAATACATAGAGATGTTCATTACCGGTTATAAGACCGGTGTTGACCGGTAATGGCCGCCGTTTTCAAAAATATTTACCGATCGATTTGCACTTATTACCGATAATTACCGGAATAATTTTAATTCAAAATTAAAATTGCTTATGAATACATGCTTTATTATTATCATCATTTTGCAATCACAATTAAATAAATTTTTCATTTTTAGAAATGAATCCAAAAGCTATCTAATTGAAGAATGTATCAAAAATTTCAATTTAGTTTGATAACTTTAATTCATTTTTATTATTGATGGCAGAAAGCTCAATTTTCGTGAGCTTGAGCTTGAAATGGCAGAGCTTAAGCTCAAAACTGTTAAAAATTAAGCTGAGCTTCAAAATTAAAATGTTCTCATTAGCTTGTGCTTACTCATTTATGAATTGGCTTGAGCTTAACTGTGAGCTTATATTTTGCAAAAATATTTGAATTTTACTATTAATATGAGTTTTATATTTACATTTTGCAATTTAAAAGTCATAACTACTAGTAAAATATAGCTAACATTAACTCAAAAGCTTGTAATTAAAATTGTTTATTATTATTTTCAAAAGAAACAATATTTTATTGATGTATGCAACTCTTTCATAAAATTTGAAACATTTTACGGTTAAAGTTTGTTTTTATTAAGCGCAATACAAGCTCAATAAGCTCATTGAATTAAGCATGAGCTTAAAAATTTACGCTAAAAAGATACTGAGCTTATAGCTTTAGAATTACACTAAATCTCTTATATGAGCTTTATCTGGCTTAAACTAGCTTTCCTGGCTTGAGCATTCTGCCAGCATTAATTAATAAATAATAGAAAATTGAAAAAGATTTAAAATAAGTTATTTTTTGCTATAAAAATAGGTTAAAACTCAAATTTAGTTAAATAAAAAAATTCAAAATATAATTTTTGAACATATTTTTATAAAATTTTTTATGAAACCGCTTATGACCTCCGATTTTATTTATTTAACCGGTCATATTAATAATACCGGTCGTGACCGCCGATTTATATTTTTTATCGTGACCTGTAACGAACATCTCTAGCTATAGAGTTATTGTGAAAAAATATAGTCTGTAATCATCCACATAAAATAAGATTTTATAATTTTTTCAAATAATTTATATAATATATTTGGTGAGAAGGTGCAATCTAAAAACATATATTATATTAAGAAAGTTTAACTTTTAGTTTTTATTTAAGATTTATTAAATTTATATACATAATATCAAATAATTAAATTTAAATGTGACCTAGCTTTTGTCTCAAAAATCATAAAAAAAAACTATTATTTTGTTTTGCTAATGTTTAAAAAATTTAGTATCATCTCATGATATCATTTTATTATATTCATTATTAAACAAACCATTTGGAATAAACCGTAAACATTTAATAAATGTTCTTGAATCATAGAATATAGAATTGCAGTTATCAGATCATTTCATACGACGTTTTACTACAAATTAGTAAAATTGTATTTTTAGAAAGACACTAAAATTCAATAAAGAGTTTGATTTCAGAAGTTGTAGTTACAGAAGAGGTCATTTAAAATCCAATAGCTATCTTACAAAGTGAGCTAAAAAATATTATTTTATTTATGAATAATGTTCATAATGGATTTTCTGTCTCAATATATTGATTACATTTTGAATAAAAGGTTTTAAATCGTGTTAAACAATGGAACAAAGTATCACAATTAATTTTTTCAGTAAAGCTCATGTAAAAATTAGATACTGTTAACCTTCATAAGTTTTAAGTTTTTATAATACATCTTTAGAATTTATACGATTATTATGGACATTCATATTAAAATCCAATAATTGATGTAATTCATTAATTCATGTAGTTCATTATTCAAATTAAAATATAATTTCGTTAGTGTCACTTTTGTTTTTAGGTTTATTTTTAGTTTTAATTTAGATTATAATTTGAAAATAAATTCTCTATTATTTTATAAAATATCTGTATAAATACAAAGTATTGATATGATTATTTCGGAAATCAAACTATAGTTTGAAATATAGTGGCTTTTTAAAAATACAATTTAACTAATTTGTAGTTAAACGCAGTATTAAAAGATCTGTTAACTGCAATTCTATATTCTATGATTGATTGAAACATTTATTATATGTTTACGGATCAATCCAAATGACTTGTTTATTTATATATAAAAAAAACTATGATAAGAATAGATATGCGCATTAGTAATTAAACTATAAATACACTCATTAAATTTTGTTCAAACTAATTAATATAATCTTACTAAACATTTTTAGTCAGAAAAATTTTTAAAAAAATATTCAAGGAAAAGTCAAAAAATTATTGCTTACCAATGTATTATTACAATTATAAAATATTTTAAAAAATTTAAGTCAAAAATTATGAAAAAAAGTCTACGAACAAACTGATTATATAATATTTAATATCAAATAGCTGATTTGATGAACTAGTATTTAAAAATAATTGAAATGGACAAAAATGATTTTATCAAAATTTAAATGCAATTTATATTAAAAAATTTTCAAAAGGTAATAGCTAAAATAAAAATAAGTAATACAAACATGTATAGTAAATTACAATTTATTTAACAAACTTATAAAAATTATATTAAATCGAGCTAAAAAGCAAAAATCAGAATCTATAAGACAAGTAAAACACATTTAAATTAAAAGATTTTGTCAATTTAAAACATGAACTTAATTAATCATAAAATATATCCAAAAAGCAAATGTTTAATAAAATTTAATTGAAAGTAAAATAATAAATAGAAAGCAAGAAAATAAACATTAGTAATAAATGACCAAAATTGACTATAATAAGGGTAATATTTTTAACCTAAAAAACGATTTTTAATAATCTCAAACGCACTTCACAAAAGATGATCTCGGTCGATAAAGATTTTTGATTGTAGATATATCATGTATAGCATAAAACAAACTTTAAAAGGATTTATAATAATTTTATGCAAAAAATCGACTTGTTAAACATACGTTAATTATGAAAAGAATTATAATATTTTAAACTTTTTTGGTTTACGTTGAATTTATAATGATAGAAAAAAATAATTCTTTTTTTTGCTGATTAGAATGCTTTTTCTACTGAGATGAATTTTTTCAACCTAGTGAACTATTGCAACAATGGTTTGAAAAAATGATAAAATTGTTTGAATAAAAATCTCATGAACAACTAGATCCACCGTAACATTATACGCTCGATTAACGCTAATAAAGTTTTCAAATGCAAAATTCAAACGACGTTGTTTCTTTTTGTGAATGGTATCGAAACGTTACACCTATGAAGTATTAATTTTACGTTAACATTAATTTAATTACTAAAAACACATGTAATTAAACTATATACTAAATGTTAAATATATTATTAAAACAATATTATTTTTTGTTTTAATTTATGAATATTTAAGATTTGCGAAGTTTTAATAATTATCATTATTTTTAGCTCACTTTAAAATAAAGTAGAATTATGCTTTTGACACTGTCCGTCTGTGTGTCCGCACTAGCTCGACCATAGGATTTAGCACGTATTTTACACAAGTTTGTTTTGGCATTAATAACTTATTAGTTTAGATTAAACTATTAAAAAGTGAGCTCTCAATGAATGTGTCCTTCTTGTTTATTATTAGTTAAAATAATTACTCAAATTATTGTTACGATTGTAACGGGGTTTTGTACTTTTAATCAATTGAATTTTTATTGATGTGTTCATTAGATTTGAAAAAAGAATTGTTATAATACATAATTGCATTTTTACCCTCAATAACTCTTTCATTTTGACAAAATTGAGAGTTAAATTAGTCAGTGTATTTGATATTTAGCAAAGCTTTTGCAAATTAGTTTTTTTTAAAAATTTCTCAAAGCCCTTGTCAATGAGAAACTGAATAAATAAACGAGCATGCCAAGTTTTCATAAATTGTTAGCCAGTAATCCATCTGAATGCATTTTAGTGGAAATGAAAATTTATATTTAACTTAATTAAATGAATTAAAAGGACTTTTGTTGCAATTGCTGGGAATATTAATGCTTACGCAATAATTAAAAAAATTAAAAATGACAATAAAGCTGTTTTGTTTTTCGGATAAAACTCTTTATTTGTTGTGCATATAAATGAATCTTAAAGTCAAAATCTTATAATTTTTTAGGCCAAGTGAAATTAGATTTTGGGGCGTTATATAGAAAGTACAAAAAATAGCAAGCTTTTCATATTTGTATCAAAATAAAATTTAAATAATGAGTTGTGACCACTTTTTGATTGTAAGAAAATCGTAACCGAATTTGAATGAAAGTTTGTTTGTCACAACTAGTTAATGAATGATTTGATTAATCTATAGATACATTTTCTATGGCATTTTATGTAAGTTAATTTTCTTAGATACACTCCAATTTGCATACAAACATTTTCTTTTCCTATGGGCTTGAAACACTCGAGTTAGTAATTCCTGTTCCTTAGTTTTCGATCGCTTTCTGCTTTTCTCTCTTTCTTTTTATTGTCGGGATTAAACCAGCAAACTCTCGCGTTGTGACCCTTTCTGTTGCAAACTGCACATCGTCGGCAACTACGCGGATGATGGTTAGCTCGATGCCTGTTTTGTAGGCATACGTGACAAATTATTGGTGCCCCATATCGATCTAATTTGTAATAACAGATATTTTCACTATGCCCTCTCAAATTGCACCGTTTACAGCGTTTAAGCACTTTCGTCTGCTTAGTAGTCTCTTTTCGTTCTCGTTTTTGTTTCCTCCTTACTCTACTCTGCTCGTCTTTTACTGATTTTGTTTGTCGTTTACTTGATTTTGTTACATAAACTTCTGAATCGTCCGATTCCAAGTAAATAATCGAGTGATCTGAGTCTAAGCCTGCTTTTGAAGTCGAAGTCTAATCGAGAGACATGTAGGTCCGTCGCCCTACTTTCCTCATTTCCGCGAGCCTTCAGGTAGTGTGCCTAATCGGCTCACCACCGCTCGCCTGGCACCTACTCGGCACCACTACTACTTAATAAGAGAAACGGCAACTTACTTAAAAACTTTATTT
>JAQIXJ010001769.1:0-18769 GCA_034700185.1 Phthiracarus laevigatus | reverse complement strand
ACAAATAAGTTTCCAGTGCACACAATTTTATAAATATATTGGGTCTGAAGATGTGATTGAGTGCAATCACGAAATATTATCCAAAATTCAAATTGGAATTACGATATACTGTCCAGTAAGCAAAATAAAAAATTTAAATCATGTTTAACATTATTTGGAGTTAATAGAACATTTTGCAGAAAGTAAAAAATTTTATGGAATTGGATTATTGCTAAAAACATTATAGACTTTGTCTTGGAGTTTTTGCGGAACAATATTAGCTAACTCTTATTGTGTTCATTTCGTTCGCATTAAAAGTTGAGGAAACCCTTCAAAACATGTAATGCGTTATACGAGGCTTAAGAGTTTAATATATTGGATATATTGGTAGATTGAGTTACAGCGTTACGTTAGCCCAAACTATATATTGGGCAACGTATTATGTTGTCATGGGACCAAAATTGTATAGTTGTTTAACCGATGACAACCTAAAGCGTCTTTCAATTTATGGTTCAATATGTGCCGTACATTCGCTGTACTCTATATGTTTATTAGCACTCACTCGTAAATCAATATTATATACCCCTATATTACTTATATATACGAACATAACGCTCTTATGCGTACGCTTTAGTGACAAAAATAAGTTGAACAGCATTTTGGACATTTGGTCAATAAATTCGGGAAACAAATTACGAGTATTTAAGATTTAACATAGTCATGAAATTCATTATAAAATTAAATTTAAGTTTTACACTAAATTGTTCAGTAGTTGTTTTCGGTATAATTAACGTTTTAATCTCGAATGAAGTTAACGCGAAAATGAAATGAAATCTTTAATCGTAAGCTTGAATTGCCTTTTAATGGGCGATTATATACCATATATTAATGTTAATTAGAACTTAATTTAGATTAAGTTCTAAAAAATTGAACGCGGCTTTTAGATCGAGTAAATGGGTATCTCATGAGTGGGAATGGCGAGTGAATAACTGGATAGTGAGCGCACACATACCCAAATCCAATATCCAAAGAGGTGTCTCTCCATTGTTAGAGAATCCAATTTCTCCTCCAAACACGTATAACGCGTTATTCCAGCACACAATGGTGTGTTCCTGCAAATTAGGCGGATGTTGACCATTGCATTGGACGAGATCCCACTGATTCTGTCCGGCATCGAACCGCCATAAGTCTTTAAGCGGTAGGTTAGCACTTCTGCCGCCATATAGGTATATGTGTCCGTCTGGTGTGACACACATTGCGTGCTTACATCTGGCGATTGGCGATCCGTGATCAACACTCGAGCTCGTAGTCAGCTGTACGGGTGACCACATTATCCAGATATTCACTGATTCACTGTTGTGGCACTAGTATTGCACTAAACCTTATGTATGATTAAGCACATTCAGTATTATATCACATAAATGGGTGAGTTTGGCGTTTTGTTGTGCAAGTTTGCTCACCAAACACCTAATTATACTATGATTTCGCTCAAACTCTATTCAACCATTTTATTAGACGAGTATTTTAGTTATTATATAATAAGTTGACAGTTAGCTATCAATAGTTCAACCCATCGGCATATCATTAGCGACATCTATCGCTCGCAATATCAACGATCGTATCAACGCATTCGTTTAACAAACTTATTGACAAAACATGTTTTATTTGAAACATTCACCGAAATTTTCGCCACAAAATATTACTTACGTAATCAAAAGATACTTTTTTAATCGATCCGAACCAGTAGAAGGCGAAATTCCTCCGATCCGAGTGCATGCAAAGGTTTGTGATTGCGTTCCAATAATTATAACGATATAGATATGATTGCAACATTTTAATTGATATTTTTAGGATCGTTACAGATATTTTATCGACAGTTTAAGGTTATCAGTGATCGGCGGGTGTGGTGGCAATGGTACGCCTAAGTATGGAGGCGTTGGCGGAAATGGTGGCCACGTATACGTTCAGGCCGTCGAAAATATGACTTTGAAACTTGTGAAACAAAGCAAAGACAATAATAAGTTATCGGCAGGCAATGGACAAAATAGTACGAATTATAAGATTGTTGGCGCTAATGGTAATGATTTGGTTATTAAATCTCCGATTGGAGTTACAATCACCACACAAGCCGGACGTGTTTTGGGAGATCTTAATGCGATCGACGACAAAGTGTTGGTAGCGTTGGGCGGAAAGGGCGGCGATAAGTATAATAATTTTTGTGGCAGTAAAGGCCAGAAGCAAACTATCGTTTTAGACTTAAAACTGATAGCAGACGCAGGGTTTGTCGGTTTTCCAAATGCGGGAAAATCAACGCTTTTGAAAGCGATTTCGAGGGCATCTCCAAAGATAGCTAATTATCCGTTCACTACGATTAACCCTAATATCGGTGTATTAGAGTTCGACGATCTTAGGTCTATAAAAGTGGCTGATTTGCCGGGTCTTATAGAAGGCGCGCATTTAAATATTGGTTTAGGGCATCGTTTTTTAAAACACGTCGTTCGAACGAAACTTTTAGTTTTCGTGATTGATATCAATGGATTCAAATATCGACCAGATTTTCCGAAACGCAATCCAATCGAAACATTTTTGCTTCTGAATAAAGAACTAGAATTATACGACGAAACCGTATTAAACAAACCGGCGATTTTGGTGATGACTAAGATTGATAATGATTTGTTGCTTAAAAAATATAAATTGTTTGTCGATCAGATGCACGATTTAATTAATGGAGATTTTAAAAGTATCGAAAACGAAAGTTTGAAACCGAATAAAATAATTAAATTTGAAGAAATTATTCCAGTTTGTTCTAAGACCGCATTTAACATCACAGAACTTCGACATTGTATTCGAAATGTAATTGATTTGAGTGAAGAGATGAAGAGAGAGAAAAGCAATGAGATTGTAACTTATAGGAGTGAGTCGCAGAATCAATTGCTACATCGAAAGAAAGAGCAATATCTTATGTAATCCTCAAAAAATAGCATTATTTTATATCATCCAATATTGTATTTTGTTGTAAATTACTGATTAATAAATTGTGTATTTATGTTTGACATTAAACGGAAACAATATTGTAATAATCATTTATGCAAAACCAAATAATTATTTACCTTATATTTATTTATAACAAATATTTATAATATGCATATCGTACATATCAGAATATATACCCTAATTTCTATATTCAGGCTCAATTTTGTATCCATCCGAAAAGTTTGACGTTTATTTATTTTTTCGTTCTAATCTAGACGTGGAATTTTTTTTAAAATTTTATTTTTTTATACACCCTTTGAACCCATAATAACCGTTTTTTTAATAAGAGCTATCCTATCATAATATACGAAAAGAACTTTTGTTACTATGCTCTCACACCGAAACTATTATTTTTGTTTATATAAAGTTTTAAATTTCAATTTTAAATTGTTTTAACTATAATATTAATATTGCTCACAACAACATCACAATTAGTATTGAGACTTGAATAATGATTGACAGTAAGTCAATCGAAACTGTTTCTTAATTTGGAAACTGATAAGTTTGGAACTGCCATTATCTGATTCTCAAGTAAGATACTTTATTTAACAATACATTGGCAGTATCAGTACATTTTCGATAATGTCTGACAAAACTTTTTATAAAAAATAGTTTGTTCGGTCTTGTGAAGAGCTATGGAGTATATTCTTAAAACTAACACTGTGTAAAATAAAACAGTACAGCACAAGTTAGTAGAATGAGTACCGCTACAGACAAACTGGCGCCTGGAATAGTTCATTCATTTATGCTTATCAGCCTATAACAGTAACAGTACTTAAGGCAATACGTAATGTGGAATCGATATCATCAATTTGATATCTAGTATTCAGTAAGCGTATACTAGTCTACAACCATATGATAAGTGTTGCATATGTTTGTGTAGGCGTTTTGAGTTTTCAGCTGTGCTTAACACTACCTATACTGTAACAGTACTATATTATGCCGTAAGCTAATCACTATTGTAATTACTTAGAAATCATTTGAAATGGCAGAAAGCAGTCGCAATTCAAATTCATCCACTCGTTGGTGGCCATGGAATAAACGTGTGTTGGCTCAAACCAATCGTTCAAACGAAGAGCAAACTACTGAAGACACCCAAAGTGTTTGCTCGCTTACCGAACCAAACGCCACTCTAAACGTGATTATTTCTAGAGTTTTGGACACCACTGACTCCGACGGCAATAAATATCTACAATTACTGAAGAAACGCGTGCGAAATCACTTTGGATTCGGTAGTAATGATACCGCGGAGAAGCAGTATTGGATGCCTGACTCGAATGCCAAACAGTGCTATGAATGCGGCGAAAAGTTTACCACAATTAGGCGTCGACATCATTGCCGAATATGTGGTCAAATTTTTTGTACGAAGTGTTGCAACCAAGAAATCGATGGCAAACTAATTGGTTTCAATAGCAGAGGAAATGTTCGGTCGTGTGGTTATTGTCACAAAATCATAATGTCGTACATTAATGATCGAAATTCTGACCCCAATAAAGATGCGGAGTTTTCCCAATTTCGTGAAGTATTCAATAAAAGTTTTGCCGTCGAAAATGACTCGCAACCGAATAAAAGTAGCGAACAGATATCAAACTGTGTTTCGCCAAATAAATTGGCGAATCCGTCGTCAGTTAAACGAAAAAGTTCTATTGGTTTTCGTGAAGAAGATTACGTAAAACCTATGGGTAGACTTGCAGAGTCGGATAACGATGTGATATCATTGAATTCTTCGCGTTCACACGCCAGTAGTTTTTCATCGTTTAAAACTTCTTTAAAGGAACTCGAATACGCTTCGAGACCCGATGAAGCGATTCACGAACCGCTTTGGGTTAAAGAAATTAACGATATAAACGAGGAAATCGATGATTTGGCTAGTTTTGAAAAAACTGATAGTGAAATGTCTGCAGACACGATGGATATCGATAAAAACCATTTTAATTATGATGAGAAAGATTCGTCTCACTCTACTAATTCCTCAAGAGGTTTGGCTTATTCTTCCTCAACCTATGACATAGAGTTAGATTTTGAAAAAGATAGGGTAACCGTTTCGAAAGCTATTAATAAAAGAGAATCAGTTACGGAGAGACGCGAACAAGTAGTGGATTCGAGTGACGATATAAATAATGAGCAGTTTGTTGTGTCGAATAGTTCGTCAAATTGGGAGACAATGAAAGATGACTCGCAAGAAAAACTAGCTTACGATTCACTTAATAACGCTTACACTAATCTCTATAATAAATTATTAACTCAATGGCTCGAAGAAGATAATCTGTCGCTAACGTGGCTTAATATCATTCAAAAAATTTCCACAAAAGTTTCATCAGTTGTTCGTCCGAATAGTAACAACGATCTCGAAGAAATGGATATTCGGAGCTATGTTAAGATAAAAACGATTCCGAATGGACTCAAAAATGATTGTCAGATCATAAATGGCGTCGTTTTCTCGAAACACGTGGCGCACAGAAAAATGCGACAAAATATCATTCGACCGCGAATTTTACTGCTTTCATGTTCTATTGTCTACCAAAGAGCGGAACAGAAGTTGACATGTCTCGATCCAGTTCTACTGCAAGAAACCGAATACATTAAGAATATAGTGTCAAAAATATGCTCATATCAACCCGATATAATACTAGTGGAGAAAACAGTTGCCAGAATTGCTCAAGAAATGATATTAATGAACGGAATTACGTTAATATGTAACGTAAAGCCTGTTGTTTTGGAGAGAATATCTCGATTTACTGGCGCTTCGATTGTTACCTCATTAGACGCACAAATAGGTTCGCCACAACTCGGAATTTGTCAAAAGTTTTTCATCCAAACATTTAATCAGAAATCATTAATGTTTTTCGATGGTTGTCCGCAGCAATTGGGCTGTTCTATCATACTGAGGGGCACTAATATTAGCGAATTGAAAAAAATTAAATTAATTTGCTCTTTCATGATATTTTGTGACTTTAATTGGCAGCTCGAGAGATCATTTCTAATGGACGAATATGCAATCGTAGATCTCGACGATTTAAAATCGGAATATAGCAATGATTTATTGCAATCATTTATTACCAGAGAAACCCGTAAAAGAAATAATATGAGCGAAGGATCAAAAATTATTGGTTACAATACAGATCCTCTTCGATCATTGGCCACAATTACTCAGTCTAAAGAACCGACATCTCCGAGTGATGAACCGTTATCTATCGACGAAAAGCAACTTAAAGAAGACAATCTTGATATTAATGAAATAATGAGTATTTTGTTAATGAATTTGCAATTAAGTTGTTCCCCATTTATAACTATTCCTATGCCATACTTGATGACAGCCGATGGTAAAAATTGCGAACTTCGTAAATATTTCAATTCTAAGCTTGTTTGGTCCAAAAAATTTGAAATAATTGACGAAGATTTAAAGAAAAACGATCTTTTAAAGGTTGCTGTTAGACCTGAGCTTTTATCGCCAGTTGAAGCCGAAAAAGTGCTGAAGCATCCACTTCTAACGAGAGAGTTGACATATGCTTCAAATTCTCATGAAATTAAGTCATTAATGGCAGACTTTCGCGCAAAGGGACCATTTTCTTTAACTAAGAAAAATACTTTTAAAGAAATGATAAAAAATGAAAGCATTACAAACTGCGAAGAATCAGAACGGAACAAATCTAATTTTGTTGATGTTCTTAACCCTAAACGCCATCAACAATTGTCAGTTTTGTTTTCTAGTTTTTCCTATGCATCGGCAAACGCTCCCAATTATTGCGTAAAGCCATGGGTTATTAATATGGACTTTTACGGCTGTCACGACATACCTTTGGGGGGATTCCTCGAACGCTATTGTTTCAATTCATCGTATAGTTGTCCGAGTACTACGTGCTCGACTCCAATGATAGAACACGTTAGAAGATTTGTTCACGCAGATGGTTGTATCTTAATCGTGTTGCGACAATTGCAGCAAAACGTTTCCGCCGCTCAATCATCTATTATCACGTGGTCGTGGTGTCAAAAGTGCAAAACTGGTACTCCATATTCCAATTTATCACCCGATTCGTGGTCACTTTCTTTCGCAAAATATTTGGAATTGAAATTTTATGGTGGCATATATAAACGGAGAGCAACGTTGAGTTCAGTAGCGTGTCTGACCCACTCTCTACACAACGATCATTTCCAGTTTTTTGCGTACAAGCAAGTTGTGGCCAGTTTTAAGTATTCATCCATTATATTACATGAAATAGTGTTACCTCCTTTGAAGATTAATATTTTCTGTGATACGTCGTTTCGAAGCAAGTTTATCGAAGATTTGAAGCAAATAGCCGTTAAAGGCTACGAGATTTATTCAATTATACTCGAAAAGTTATGTTCAATTAAAGACGAAACTAGTGGTACAAAATATGAAATTATTATCAACGAGTTTATGGCAATTGAGAATAAAGAACGCGCATATTTTCGACAGAAAATCGAAGAAATTCAATTAGAACTTGTGTCACCGAATATTGATACTCTCAATGAGAAGAAGATATATAAACTCGAGGATAATTTGATTAAGTTGAAAAAATTGATTGCCGAATCAATACATAACTGGAATACTAAGATACAGGATTTTGTTTTAAATAAAAAGAAGGAAGAAAAACTTTCGGCTAAATCTGGTGCCCAATCAATTATTCAGCCAAAGTCAACACAACAAAATATTAGCAGTGAAGAACAATTTAATGAAAATCATGTAACAAATCAATGTAACGATTCGTCGTCTTTTGACGAACAAATTAATAGATCAATATCGATGTCTAGTTCTTCATCTCACTTATCTGAATCTACAGCGCATGATACGGATTCTACGCAAATGGTTAATGATTGTCCGAAAACTCTTCAAACGTTAGAAAATAATAAAAATGAAAATTCGATTACAGTTTTAGTTAACCAAAATGCTTCTGTAAACGACAATAATTTTACAATTTCATCATATGATTATGATAGTGATATCGGAATCAAATCATGCTTTCCAATTGCCAACGATAATGACACTGAGTATACAGTTTATGATTTTGCTGAATCAAGCGATGAAACTAAGAAATCCGACGAAATTCCAATAAACAAATCATTGCTCACAACATCGAGTGAAACAAAACCATTACTATCGCAGTCATTGCAATCGAAAGCTGACTCCACTCCGTTTACTGTTCGACGAATTTTTAAGGAATTACTAACAAATACCAGTAACCTTACTATAGATTCACCATTTCCTATGAGCGAACATTATTTGCTCCCAAAGTATAAGGATAATTTGGAGGTTGTAGTTAGAGATGAAGATCCGGCTTCAATAATCTCGTACGCATTATCCAGTTATGATTACGAGAAGTATTTGGCAGAACTATCGTGTACGGTATCGAGTCCTAACGTCAAACGTAAGCCTACTGTATCTCAGGAAACGGAAAAACAAGAACAAGAATCAACATCGAAATCTATAAATCCCACATCGAATCACATTGATTTGCAATTTTACGATTCCACCACTAAATTCTATTGTTGCGTCTACTATGCCGAACAGTTTCGCAAATTTAGAGCCAATATTTTTTCGGACGTTTGTGACGAAGAACTTTACATCCGTTCGTTGGCGAACAGTATTCCGTGGAAGGCTAGGGGTGGCAAATCTGGGTCTACTTTCTGTAAAACGGTTAATGACCGGTTTATACTCAAAGAAATGTCAAAATTAGAATTGCAATCATTTTTGAATATAGCGAACTATTATTTTGATTATTACAATCGGGCAATATCTGAATCGAGGCCAACATTGTTGGCGAAAATCGTTGGTGTGTATCGAACGAGTTTTAAAAATAGCGCCACAAATAACGAATCCAAACTATATTTGCTTGTAATGGAAAATTTATTTTATAACTACAATATAACGCAAAAGTTTGATTTAAAGGGTTCGATGAGGAATCGTTTAGTGGATATCAACTCATCAAATCTAAAACACGACCAAATTGTGCTATTAGACGAAAATTTATTGAAAATGACGTGCGATTCACCTCTTTATATACACCAACATTCCAAATCTATATTATTGGCTGCGATTCACAACGATTCCCACTTTCTTTCGTCGCATTCTGTTATGGATTATTCGTTATTAGTTGGAATCGATAGCCAACGAAGTGAATTTGTTGTGGGAATCATAGATTATATCAGACCTTTTACTTGGGATAAAAAATTAGAATCGGTTGTCAAGTCAGTTGGAAGTCAAGGAAAGCTTCCAACTATAGTTCAACCAAACCTTTACAGAATACGCTTTTGTGAAGCAATGGAGCAATATTTCCTTTGCGTTCCCGATAAGTGGTTCACACTTATTAATTATAGTTGATTTTTTAATTTAATTGTTTTATTTAGTTTTTTTTGTTATTCTCTCAGATATTTTATAAAAGAAATTAATATTTTGATAAATTATTATAATAAAAATTTTATTATTAATTACGTAATTGTAATAACGTTTTTAGATAACATTTATTAACAAATTAATAAGATAACATCTTTTCTAAAATTAATATTGACATTTTTATGCGCTAAGAACTTAACGCTAAAATGCACTAAAAACGTGAGCAAACACGAGTGCAAAAGTCTTCAAATCGAACTGAATTGCATTGAATTATATAGCTCTATAAATTTTAAAGATAAATCTTCCTTTTTTTGATAATCATTAATGAGTTTTTAGATATTGCGGATTCGTTTGACATCACATATCCTAAAGATCTACTGTGTAAACGATGTCTTTTTTAAGATAAATATTAATTATACAATAAAGCATAACCTAATATACAATAATACAATAAATATGGTGTAATACCTAACCAAATGAGTCAAACTAGAAGACGATATAAATAAGTTTCAATTATTTCTGATTTGTTAATCATAGTAAAGCAAGTGATTAAAAGCTAATACAATGAATTTCGTGCGATTTATTGTAGTGGCGTCTGTTTTCTTAATGCAAAACATAATTATATTTTGCAATCCAATCAAATATGAATCGGGCATACGGTGTTCAACAGCTTATAATTTCGATTACGCGATGTTAGCAATTCAATGGGCACCGAGTTATTGCGACGGTAGATCGTGTAACAGCTACAACCGCGACCAATGGGGTATTCATGGAATGTGGCCACAATATAATAATGGTTCGTGGCCTCAATATTGCTGCTTTGAAAGTGAGTTCGACTTAAACAAAATTTCAAATCTAACCACACGTCTAATCAATAATTGGCCAACACTTAATGCTGGCGGTACTCATGAATCATTTTGGTCGCACGAGTGGACAAAACACGGAACATGTAGTATGGAAAGCAGTGGACTCAAAGGACATTATAATTATTTTTATGAATCGTTAAATATTTTTGGTTTATACCCACTAAAAACTTGGTTAGATTCTGCAAATATAACGCCATCGTCTTCTACTGGATATAGAAAAACGCTAATACATGATGCGGTTCTAAGGGGATTGGGATATAAAGTTGAGTTAGAATGTCTGCCTAAAAGTCCGTATCCTTTGCTCCAACATATTTATATATGTCTTAATAAATCTACGTTAAGACCTATTGACTGTCCAAGAAATGATGACACCCAATGCGGTGCAACAACCGGTTCGCTTTTATTGCCTTCTGCGCGATCAATTCATATTTATTAAAGTACTCTATTATTATAACATTATTAAAGTTTCAACAATTTACTTATCTAAAGTAGTATTAAAAAATTACTGTTAATCGTTTTCCAAATTTTACTGTGTTTTCACTTTTTCGATTTATATCATTAAATTGCAAAATTTGATACATTAATTAATAAAATATTAATGAGAATTTTAAATGAATGATAATGCTCTGAACGTTAACTTTATTAACATTAAATTAAATTTATATATATTAACTCTTTTTTAGCCCAATTTCCCATAAAAAAGTTGTTTTGCCGAATTACCTAACAATACCCAACTGGGGATATTGTGAGACTCAATGAGGAGTGGAATAAAAAGCTCAGCATTATCCTCTATTATACATTGTACAGCATTGTATAGCAACCGTAATATCGAATTTACCCCATTTTCAATAACTGAAATACATACTGTTAAGTGTTTTTCAAAAGTTATTTCTACAGTAATAAACATGGAATCTTGATTACTTTTATTAATATTAATAAAATTCTTTAATGCTATTTTGATTTAAAATTATCTTAGAATATGCAAGTCGTCTTTTATTAAATCCAAGTTTTTACACCAGTGGATGATAAGCTCGGCTTATACCCCATAGTAACCGACTATTTTTCTGAAATATTTGTTACACCACTGGTGGATAATGTTAGGTAAAACAGTATGTATATCTAATATTATCTCAAACTTAAAAAATTTTATATTTTAAAAATAAAACTAAGTTAATAATTTTATCATCAATAAATATGATTCATTTCTGTGTTGAGGAACTATGTTAAGCAATATTCTTCATATGTTTGCAAAGTTTAATCCGAGTTCAATTAAAAAATATTTATTATTAAAATTAGGAATTATTTACGATGTTTTCTTTAAATAAACTTATTTTAAGTATCATTAAATGATTTTTACAGAGAAACTAAAAACAAATATTGAAAAAATACAATATGCTATTAAATGAACATACGATTTAATGAGAATGTATTTTAATGTCTTGACCTTTCATTTCTTCTATCATATTTCTCATTATAATGAGTACTTTTCGATTTTTTTCCATCCTTTTTATTCGCCTTTTTGTTATAAGAATCGTCCGAATCATAACTCCTTTTTCTTGATTTATGCTTTGCGTGTTCTTTGTGTTCCTTATATCGTTTCTTATCTTTAGAATTTTTCTTATCTTCATCGGAATCGTCTTTCGATCGTTTTCTATCTTTCTTATGCTTTCTGTGTTTCGACTTGGCATTAGTATTGCCGTCAGTATTTCCACTCACTTTATTCAATTTTTTAAGCAACTTTTTCTTTTGCTTATTCGTTAACGATCGTAAAAAAACCATTTCTGGATCTTCTTCTTGAGGTAGCATTACCTTACATTAGAAATACCATATTAACACATAAGCTTATAATAAAACATTGTAATATAATTAATTACTTGATTGAGCTCATTTGGATCAAACTTTTGGCCAACAATGCTCTTTTTAAGCGCCAGACCATCCTCTTGCATCGCTTTTATTAGTTCGTCAGCGTTTACTTTATCTAATATTTAAATAATAGATTGGAAAATAAAATGAAACTTTTGATTTTTAATTGATAATCACTTACTACTGGCATCGAGCAAAGAACTGCCCTGATTATAGAGCGGACATTCGCGGTCAGTATTAAGATGACCCCATTTGTGGCATTTAATGCAACGAACATTTCGCACTTGTATTCCGAACGGTTGATCGCGAATATCCATATTATTTTTCGCGAAACTATAACAAAAACACGGAAATTTTTAGTTAATTGATGGTAAAGCATAATCTGAATTCAATTAGTAACCTCTCTCGCGGAGCGTTTCGTTGCCATTCAAACTTATACTCGGGTTCGTCGTCTTCGCGCTGTCTCTCTGTTTTAATAAAAACCTTTGATTAGAGCAATCAAAATAGGATTAATGCGAAATACGATACCTTTCTTAGCTCCTGGTGGCGCCTCATACATGAAGTTTAGCGATAATTTGTCTTTACTTTCGGTGCTTACCATTAATCTGACATAACGCGTACAAATTCAAATTAAAAATGAATATAATTTGCGCAATAATTAAATGCTTACCTGTTATTATATAAATCTTGCTCTTTTTCGTACTGTACTCGCATTTCTTCCTCCTTTTTCTTTTGGTCTTCGTTTCTCTGTTCGGCCATCCATACCTAGAATTAAATCGAAACCATTTGTCAATAATAATCATACGAAAAATGATAAATAAAACGTTAAAACTACTTACGCGTTTAATATTATCTCTGGACGCGGGATGGAATGGTTTCTTACACATAAAGTTATTGTAACCCTTACCCATTGTTGCGAACAAACGCGATTATCTCAATATTTAATTAAACCGAGAATTTTTTGTTACCGTTAATAAAAAAAACGAAAGGCGAAAGTAAAATGATTCGTAGTCGTAATGAGTTTTGA
Source organism: Phthiracarus laevigatus (assembly GCA_034700185.1). Taxonomy (NCBI): domain Eukaryota; kingdom Metazoa; phylum Arthropoda; class Arachnida; order Sarcoptiformes; family Phthiracaridae; genus Phthiracarus; species Phthiracarus laevigatus. Next base: position 5,649 of record JAQIXJ010001769.1, on the reverse strand, counting down.
TGGGAGACTGTGAGTCTGCGTCATTACGACGCGTCAGTACGCGTAATGACCATACAATAAAATTGCGTTAATGGCAAAACTATAAACATTTTTATCGCAAATTTTTGAATATATCATATCTATTTTTTATTTTAAAACAAGATCGATACGGTCATAATGTCTGACTTTGCTTTTTAATATTTAGTTAGTTTATGGTCGCTCGCTTTTTTCATTCGCTCCCAACCATTATTTTATATTATATTTTCTTTTGTAATTTTTTTACATTATGTTAAAAGCAGACGATTTAAAATACAATGCACTATATTATCGCTTATTAGTGGCATATGCCACATTAAAAATCAAGACGAGTTTTGACTTTTTTGCGAATTTCCCCTATTTTTGACTAAATTTTGTGACCATTTTAAGACTGTAAATTTTTATTTTTACGGCAAAAATCGGAATATGTCACTTAAATTATTAACCAAATTTTTTGTTTTTCGCCTAATTTCGTCCATTTTGACCATATTTTTGGTAAATATTTTGGAATTTTGAGTATGTAAATCCCTATAATTCAACAAAAACTGGCATATGCCACTCAAATTATATTCATAATTTAGGTCATTTTTGCTTCAATTTGCCTATATAGACTAGATTTTTGACTATTTTTAGCCTAGAAATCCATTTTTTAATGTTAAATCACTTTAAATATTAATCAAATTTTGATCATTTTAGCCAGAATTTGTTCATTTTGACAAGTTTTTTGGTCTATTTGGCTAGTTTTAGCCTGAAATTTGCTATTTTTGCATCAAAAAACGGCATATGCCACTCAACGGCGTTTGCCATTTTGTTTTATTTCGCCTACTTTTCTCAGATTTTTGCCCATTTGGCGGAATTGTGACCATTTTTGACCCCTTAAATGCAAATTCTGAGCTTACTTTTGTATTTTTGACCCTATTTTTTTGTTCTTTTTGACCTTAAAATCGCTTTATTAGCATAAGAAATAAGTCAAAATCCCTTAATTAACATAAGAGTGCGGACAAACAGACAGAAGGACAGAGGAGTCAAATCCCTACTTATTACAATTTTGCTAAGTCCGATAAAAAATTACAATTTTATCTCCGTAATTTAAATATTTTGGCAGGGCTTAAAAGTCGGTTGTTAATTATCTACTGTTAATAATTTATTAGATTACCCTGACTATAATTTACAATAAATGGTGTTGACTGTAATATATATGTGACGTATTATATGTTAGCTCCTCCCTTGTATGATCGCACACACAGTACGGGAAAACATGTCATTAATGCGTTTCGATTCCCATTCATATCAAACATAATGTTTTGTCGCTTCTTTAAACGACACCTAATTTATAATAAACAAGTGATCAGATTATAATATGACGACAATAGCCGATCGTTTAGGAATTGGTGATCAAATTCGCGAACTAAAACTTGGACGCAGTTTTACGTCCAAAGATAACATCAATTCGTTTAATACAATACGATGTAAGTCTTTAAAAAAAACGATTTTTTTTCGATTAATTTTTGACTGTTTTATAACAGTATATTAAATGGGTTTTTGATTTTATTGTTGTAATATATTTACAACGTTTACGGGTATTATCGTTATTATAAATAGCGAACAAAACCATATGGAAATTTTATTGTTTTGGTTTTATGTTTTTTTTTGTGTGCTTAAAGTCATATAATATATTTGGAAATTGATATAACGATTAATGGTAATGAAAGTGGTTTTAATAAACGATTAGTGCCATAATAAACACTTACCCTTTTATTTTTTTGATTTTACGAGTTTTTTTTTTGTTTGGTTGCGTTTTGCCGATTCAAACGTAAATGAATGTTCAACTTATCAGCAGAAATAAAAACGAATAAAATTTTTAAAGGATTAAGGTTTTCAGTATTCGGACGAATAATTGATTTATAACCAAAAAAAATTAATACATAACTGCATCGCCAGTTATTTAGATCACATATTTGTCTTTAATTTAATGAATCGTTAATTGGTTTAGTTTTTTTTGGCGATTCCTTAATTGAAAAAACCATTTAAATAAAGAATTTTTGTGAATGAAAATTTTTCTTTTTTTAACGGCAATAGAAGGCAAAGACCAGTCGTCAGCAATTGCTGTTAATTACGTTGTACTATATTTATTAATGTTTTTATTGTCGATCGGCGTGTTTTTAGTTAAAGTTTCGAAGCAAAAAAATTCGTTTCATATTTGCAGCGAAAACTAGTGCTCTATCAACGGTTGGTATTTCTTGTAGTTAATGGACTTATGTTTGTCTGTCGATGGCCTACTTATAGTTCTATAACCTTCAATTTGGGAATGTATTTATCTTTGATATGTTAATGCTCGAAGCAAATTAGAAAGTATATGAAACGTGCGAAATGTTAGAAAACTACTCGAGTATATGCGCTTTTTTAAAATTAGCTTTTAGCTAAACGGCGCTCAATCGGCTTTGAATCGGTGTATGTGTGTGTGTGTGTGTGTGCCGACAATCAAACGTAAACGTTAGCTAATTATTTGCAAACTAAACAAACTAATTATGTCACACGAATATATATATATATTTATTTAGAAAATTGATTTTTGTTTCGCGAGTCGTTTACTACGGTTTAATCAATTAAAAAACAGATTTAATTAACACTTAAATAATTTTTCTTTCTTTATATATGTTAGTATACTGTACATTGAAAGGACAACAACCTATACATTATAGGTTTTTTAACGATTTTGCCGTATTGTGCATTCAGGACAGCTGCAAACAAGTAGAAAAAATAGCTTATCGTATAAAAAATTAGATGCAAAGTAGAAAGAAATATAAAACTGCTTATCAGCTTTAAATTATCAAAGTTTCAATTTCTATATTTTAATTCGTTAATGGTTTTTAAATTTTTTTATTTTCCTTCATTGAAGCAAACTTTTTTTTTTAATTTATGAAGGCTTACTAATTTCGCTGGAATTTATTTTTATAACATAGTCTATAATTAAATTTTCTTTTAATGTTTACCGTTTTATAATTACTTTTTTTTATTTCAATATTTTTATCTTGCGTCACATCTATTAATAAGTATTTAATAATAGTAATTTTTTTTAGTTTTTTTATTGATTTAATTAAAGCTTTCGCTTTTGTTAGCAAATGGAAATTTTTAGAAATTTTATGTAATGGTTGCGAAACATTGTTATATTATTGAATACTAAATTCAATAAATTCTCGTTATTTTGCGTTTTACAGTATTAAGGATATTACAAAACAATGAACTTTATAAATGTTTAATGATGTATGCAATTTTTTTATTTCAAAATTTTTCATTATTATAAAGTTTTTATTGAAAATTATTTAATTAAGTGGAACATTAACTTAATAGTATAATTTTTGTGCAGACGATTTCAAACCCGCATCTGTAGATCAATCAAAATCGGCTTTACTTGACATTCAAGAGAATAATAAAGTAACAGTTACGGCACCCAATGTTGAGGGTTCAGGCAGTTCCGAAACCGCTTACAAGGGATCGCGAAGACCACACCAAAAGGAGTGTGTGTTAATTATCGATCACCAAACCGGAGAAATAACGCTCGAAAAATTGAGTCAAAATATAGTTGTGAAACGAACGCGGAGTACGAATACGAGTCACGCAAATGCTAGCAAAGCTCAAAAGTCGAAAGTTGTGGTAACGCCGCCAACGCCAACGATGACAACCGCTGTCGACTCAAAGAAATCAGTGCCACTATCACTTGCACCGCAAACGCAACCCCAACATAAGCCAAATTGTTCTCCCGCTGCCACTAATCGCCAAATCTCGCCAAATAAACATAAATTAAGTTCTCCTAAAGCAAACGGACAGCAAAATCAGCATAGAAGTCCTGGTCAGCCAATTAGTCCTTCGATGCCCACATTATTTGCTCTTTCAAGCATGCAATCGACGTCTACTCCTGCTGTAGTTAAACAGGAAAAGATTGACACGTTAGGCTTATCTGACTCGTCCAGTGATTCTAGTGATGAAAATGAATCGAGCAGTAGCGACAGTTCTTCCAGCAGCAGCGATGCTGACAGCAGTGATGACGAACAACCCATTACTATTAATACATCAGCCAAAGCTATCATCGCTAGATCTAGTGATTCCGATTCCGATTCTGCTGCGAAAGTTAAACTATTTGAAAATTCTAGGCAAAATCACGTCAACCCAAATGGAAACGATTTAGCGATATGTGCATTACCCTCTATGCCAAAATTTAGCCAATTAAGTGAGTTTTACTCTATTTAAAAAAATCAGTTCACGCCGCTCTTAATTAAATTTTGCGAAACGCGAGAACTCAATAACATAATAGAGTTATATATACGGTATTTGTAATCTGTAAATACTAAACCTATTTTTTTTAAATTTCAGGCGAAGATCTTCGGTTGAGTGAGTCTGGGAGTGACAGTGATGGCTAGACTACAATTTCTATGTGTTTTTTGCTGAATTTTTTTATTTGGAATTATGTGATACGTATGATTGCGGAAATAATATTAGCAATATTTTTTATTATTATATTATGTAAGCTATAAATGCTAATCATTTTAAGTTAAATTTACTTTTTACTTGTTAGGTGACTATTTGTTACTTTGTATCTTATATATAATATAAATTATATGCGAATAAATTTGAACAAATGAGCATTTCTATGCAATTGGCTGTCTATTCAATCACTATATAAGTCAAATATGCGTTTAAAACATATTTTATTTTAACGGTTTTCTATTGGTTTTTTGTTAAACGCGGTTTACATTTTTTTGTGCAGTAAAAAACAAGTCTTTACAAAAATTGTAAAATGATTTACTGGTTATTATTGTTGACCTACTTTTGTTTTACTTTCAATTCTAATGTTCCAAATTTCCAATTAGATATTCATGTTAAACTAATTTATCGATGACTTCCTTTAATTTTATCTTTTAGTTAATAACTTTATTATTGGAATCGTGCTCTCGATATTTTCAGCTAAATTTATATATAAGTACTTATCGAATAATATATTTTAGGTAATACCGATGTAAGCAACAATCGTTTGTCGGAAGTATTTTAGCTTATAATTCGTATAGAGATCAAAGTGTTATAAACATTGATTAAATGTCCATTTTGTAAATGACGGCGTACTCTGAAGCGCAATGCAAAGAAATCTAACGCTCACCGACTTATGTTAATGACAACATTGAAAACGTTTTTTTCCCTCCAATTAGAGTTAAAGCAACGTTTACCAGTGTAATGATTGCGGTGTTATTGAACAAACAAATATTTGTTTTATTTTTATCGTTATTTATTTTGTGATGTCAAAATTTAAAATTTCAATTAAATGCTCTAAAGTTATTTGGAACATTTAGTTAATAATTTTTTTGATTAAAAAATATAAGCGTCAAAGATATGATAAAACTTTATATTTTCTTGTCTAATAATTAGTGAACGGATTATATAACAGTGGGTATTTGAATAATGTATCGAAATAAATAGAGCTTCAAAAAAAGTAGCATAAATTGTATATAATTGATGCTTATATTGAATTTAATGGAACTTTTTTCATGTTTAAAGTAAAGATACTAACTTTATTGTTGAAAAAATTGTGTTTAACAAATTTTGACCCTAAATTTTTATAAAAATTTAAATGAATATTAGATT